>OZ057398.1:114229385-114445021 GCA_964056695.1 Melieria picta
CAGTTAGCAGTCTGAAGGTTGTTGTGGTGTTTCTATTATTGCGGCCAACTGGCAGCAACAACTGGCCGATGTAATAAATTATTTTTAAGCCTTTGCCAGCGCAGTGCGCTCAATAAAAAAGCCAACAAAAACCAAACACTCGCAGCAGTTTGTTTATCAAATGCAGCTGACGTCGCTGTGACCACTTCCTTCATTTAATGTGGAAAAACAACAACAACAGCAACAGCAGGCAGAACATTCGCTGTACGCAAGCAGCCGACACAGTGGCAGCGAGAATTCAATTTTATGAAAACGCGGTAAATTGCATTAAAGCATAATTTCGATCTATGAAAGCGGCCAGGCGAAGCCAGCGTCAACAAGTCCGACAGCAGACAGCAGCAACCGACAAAAGGCCCCATCGAGCAGTGCAACAAAAACAACCAACCAACCGGTCGACTGCTGCCTTACACAAGTCTTAAGCCATTTTATCATCAGCCATGCTGTTGTTGTGTGTGTTTTTGTTGCTGCTGCTGTTGACACTGCTGTTGCTGCTCGCAGTCACCTCAGTTCGAAGGGCACACGGCACCACTGCAACCGGATATTCGTATTGGCGGCACGTTGGCACTAAACGCCAGCAGCTGTTTTTGCTGCCTTTTGCCGCACACGCCCTGTCGTCCGCTTGCTTTACGTTGTTTGCCGGCGCCTTTAATGCGGTTACGGAAGCCAAGTAATAAAACATCAAAATGGCGTAAATTGCGGAAGGCGCTCGCATAAAGGAAATGCTGCAAGACGCAGCGCGCCACACAAACCGCCACGCAGCGATGCAGTGGCGCGCATGAATTACGACGCTGGCGTTATCCTTTCATGTGGTTCGCTTTCGCTTGCGGCCCAACAGGCAAACGAACGAACGAACCAGCTGCTGCACAAATGAAAGCGCAAACCGGCCGAGCGTTGGCGCTGGCTCAGACCAATTGCCGCGCTGCGCCTGTGGCCGCTGTTTAAGCTGCAAACATTTAATTAATTCATAAGTTGTTTGCATAAATACCTTGAAGAATGTTGGCGTTGCGTTTAATGCTTTCAGTTGCATTCGGGGTTTCTTCGTTTGGCTGCCAGCCGCACTTGTTGTTGCTGTTCGTTCATATGAAGTGTGCTTCGGTGCAATATGTATGGGAGATTTTGACACAAGGTTGCAACCATGGTACAATAACAAGGTATGCCAACTAGAAAAATCTCGCTCTTTTTTCCTTTGTTTACATTTGGAAATGCTGTCAAACAGAGATACTAGAGTTGCGTGTACGCTAGAAATTTTGTACCTTTTTCATGCATACCATACGTTTTGGAAATGTTCATACTAAACAAACAAGAAATATGCACTAGCTTAGAGTGAAAAGGTGCTAAATCCACTTTTTCAAATGTTACAGGAAAGACAAAAAACTAAGTAAAAATAATTTATATTTATGTTTATTTACATACCTAATAGTTTTATTTCTTTAAGTAATGTTGCTAATTTTTGCCTTGGAGTAATGAAGAGATTGTGAAGAAATAAAAAAAATGTTCCGCCGACTTGTGACTTAACACTAGAATGCCCGAAAATCTGACCTACCTAAAATGCCCATAGGTAGTAATTTTGACTACCATATTGTTTACTGACTTTTTTTTTAATTTTATTGGTTTTCAAGTAGCAAATATGAATACATGCACATTAGATTAAATTAAAATAAGTACTTCATTTTTATTTTTTATGGTTTACAAAGAAAAATCACGAAAATATAATGGCGTATTTTACACAACAATGGGATAAAATGGAATGAAATTTGGAATTTGGAATTTGTGAATGAATTTTGTGAGTGAATTTTTGATTGAAAAACTTGGGAATTGTCACAGCCTACTATGATATTTTTTTTAAATATTTGCAATTATTTGAAATTTTCATATTTCGCAATTGAAGATGCATATTTTTCTATTTATCAGTAAGATTTGCTGAAAATTGTATATAGGTAGTCAAAATGACTACCTTTGGGCATTTAAGGGGTTAGGTCCACTTGTAAGGCAAAAAAAGAACGCTTTTTTCTGAAGATGGGTTTTATTATTTATGAATAAATCTTTTTGTACATTAAAGATACACATTTCAAGAAGTTACAAAAAAATTTGCATGTCAAAATGTCCATAATATTAAGAGATATAGTCAATTTGCTGAGACACCAAAAAAAAAGACGTTTTGCGGTGATCACGATTGCAGCAGTCTGGATCATTTGAAACCAAAAAAACGAACGGGGATCTTTAGTAACTCAGTTAATGCTCAGGATAGACGAAGGGTTTGTTCATATTTTGATTTGTCGCAACATGGCGGACGTTCAAAGTCAACATTTTTTTTTTACCCACATTTTCGTCACTTTTTCGGCTATAAAAAAAAAAATTTCATCGTACAAAAAAATCCTTCGTCCATCCTGAGGACAATTATATGTAAAATAAGTCGTTAAAATTTCAAGAGGATCAATACAGCCGTTTTCGAGTTACAGTGATCACCGACTTCGAAAACGTGGTTTCAAGAAAAACGCGTTTAAAGTTTTGAGTATAGTTTGAGTATAGTCAAAATTATACAATAGAGATGTATTTCAATGTAGTACATCTCGGCGAATAATAGTCCGATTGATCTAAAAATTTTAGGGAATACTTTTAAAATGTTATACTTTTAGAAAATGTAATAAAAAAAAATCGATTTTTTGAAAATCATGAGTGGACCTAACCCCTTAAGGTAAATTTTGCCAAATTGGGGTAAATAATTTTTTTACAATATTTTTAATTTATTCCATTTAGCTCTAAAAACTAATAAAAGTCACGTAAGAAATTTTTTTAGAAAGCGATGCAGCAAAAGTTATTTACAATAAAAGACCTCAATGTAGTCAAAATGACTCCCTTGGGCATTCTAGTGTTAAGACATTTTCTGCCGTTATTTTTAATTTGTGCTCTAGACTTTGTGCACTTTTTCACAAAGCAAGACTTTTTCTTTTTCTCTCTTTTCATGCATGTTCCGCCGACTTGTGACGTAAGACATTTTATGCCCGCAAGTAGCTGGTACCGGACATGTAATTTACGTCCGAAACTTAATTTTGGCAGAAATATGAGCATTTTTATACTTTTTGCAAAGAACAAGATACCTTTTAAAGTTTTTCTGTGTATTGTAAAAACTGTATGCTTATCAGTATTTTCTGTGCAGCCCTGCGCACGACTCCCATTCACAAGCACCTCTAATTTTTGTCGTTTGACATTGACATCCCATAGTACATGAAAAGTACTCTCCCTATATGGCATACCTTGTTATTGTACCATGGTTGCAACAAAACTTCTGGGTGACTACAAGTTTTCGCTGAAATTTGTTTTATTTTTTTTAATTTGTATATTTTTCTAGCACTGAATTTATTGATACAAAGAAAAAGAATTAAGCGAGTTAAGCTGTAAATAACACAACATATCGATTAGTTTTTTTTAATATATTTTTTGTTCTGTTTTTTAATTCTTCAATTTGATGTTCCACAGCAGAAATCTCTTTTTTTTCGTTGCTACCAATTGATGGCGTAGTAGTGGGAACAATTTTTAAATCAATCTCTGCATCTTCCAGAGTGTTGGAAATAAATGTGTAAATCAAAATGTGTTGTACTAACTAAACCTGCACTGGGACATTGTTCGAAGTAAATCAAAATTGTTTCATCAGTTTTCAAATTACGCAGGCTCAAAGTCCACGCCTTTTTATGCTCAACAATTGGTTTGTAACATAATGAAAAATGGTTTTATTAAAAAAAAATCTGACCAGTGCCCAGTAAACGCCTCAGTAGAATATACGAAAAAAGAAAAAGTCAAATCCATTTAAATCATATTTAAATTATTTAAATTATACATTTATTAATTTTATTTAATTAATTGTAATTTAACAATTTTTTTTAATAAATGAATTTAATTTTTTATATTAAATAAAAAATTGAAAAATTTATTTAAAAATTGGTACGTTTCAGATGACCCACCGCCGCGTTCCATATTCCGAAAAAGAATTGAGTCACTTGAAGTTGAGATATGAAGTTGAAATTTGTAGAGAAGATTTTCCAGACTTTGAACATTTATTTGAAAATGATTTTTGATTTTCTAAAAATGTTTTGTCAGCTTTAGAAAATTTAAGAACAACACATATGACAGTTGATCTGATTTTTCAGTGTAAAAATTTTGATAGTTATCTTGTGATGCACGACATGTGTCAAAGTCATACTTAGGTAGGTACATATGTAGAAGTGGCTGTCCCAATGCAGTGCCTACTTAGGCCATGAACGCCCATTGTGATACCACAAACACCAAAGTTACCAAAAGACGTCTTGATAATTGCTCAATGTAAGTGATTCCAAGAGGTTTGGCGAATTTAAGTTGTTAAAATTAATTTTGGTTTAACCCATTGCTGCCTAATGGGTAAAAATTTACCTATGAAAATTGACTTTCTAAAAAAATCACAGAAAAGTTCGTGGTAGAGATATCTCAAAACCATTGATAGGGATGGTTGGGGTAAAGATGGAACTACCTTAGTCTAGTGGAGGTCACCCTAAAATTCCGCCATCTAGCTGGAATTACCAGACTCCAAAAATTGTTAATTTTCCGGAGGTGGAAAATGTGGCGAAACGTAGTGGCCATAGAACTTCACAAAAATCTGAATCCTAACTCACCTGTAAACAATACAACTTTTGTTCACGTGTTTAGCTGATCACTTCAAAAAGTATGGAAAAAAGCTACCATTGCTGTCTAATGGGTAGAAAATACCCAATGAATATCTCAGCAACGTGCAGAGATAGAAAGCTGAAATGTTGTTTCTGGTCATTTTGGGTTAATTCCAGGTCGAGTATGAAATTTTATCAAAATCGTATGGGCGGAACTGGTACCCGGCTTTAATGGGTTAAGTAGTTAAATTCGAATAGTCATATTTCAATATTCTATAATATACATATCAACAATACTTAGGTACGTAGGTAGGTAGGAAGGTGTGGCGGAGCCCACTTAGACCATGAATGCCCCTTGTGATACCGCAAACAGTCGAACATAAAACCGCTCACTTATTGAACCAGTTTGAGTTGCTCACGAAGAATACTGTGTTCTATCTGCTAGATTCTGTAGACTGTGGAAGAAGATGTTCCCCTAGTGATTTTTCCTTCTTCTGGCGAAAGCATGACAAAAGCATAGAAAATGAAAAGCCTTTCCTTTCTCTTGCTTGTCCATATATGTAGCTGTGATAGAAGTCGTTTGAAAACCACCCCAATCTTTTAGCGTGGTTGCCAATTAAACAGCGACCCGGAACAACAATTATGGTTCTGATCTGGTCCCTCTTTAAAAAGAGAAGTCCCTAGAAACAACACAACCGAAAAAAGAACAAGAAAAACAAAACATTTATTATTGAAATTCAGCTCTTGTGAGAAGAATTTTTCGTCCTTCATGGTCGTCATAATCAAACAGTGACTTGATGCTTCTAGATTTCTTGGGGATACCTGAAGTCACTCGTCTATGCATTGAAAAACCACATAATAAGAGACCAGCTACTATTCATAAAAGCAATTTGTACTACTGTGTCCAGAAAAGGTGACATTTGAATTTAAACTGCGCGCGTCGAAGGATTTGGAGAATTATTATTTTTTTTTAGTCAACAGTCAACAAGGAATATTATTTGAACGTTATGCGTCGTTTGCGTAACGCTATACGCCTAAATAGGCCGGAATTGTGGAAAGACAATTCTTGGTTTTTACACCACGATAATGCACCATCCCATACTGCACTCGTAATTCGTGATCATTTCGCCAAAAACTCAACCCATATCGTTCCGCAACCACCGTATTCACCTGATCTGGCGCCGTGCGACTTCTGGCTGTTCAGCAAGCTCAAAAGACCGCTCCGGGGACACCGTTTTGATACGATAGAGGAGATTCAAGCCGCAGCGAAGACGGAACTGTAGGCCATCCCGGAAAGTGACTACAATCAGTGTTTCGAAGATTGGAAAATCCGTTGGCATAAGTCCATTGCATCAGGAGGGGATTACTTTGAAGGGGATGAAATTGATTTGGAAGAATAAATAAAGAATTTTCAAAATAAATATAATGTTACCTTATTTTTTGGACACAGTAGTACGTTAAACGAAATGAGTTCACAATAATTTGTTTTATATTTAATTTATTTTCCATCAAATTCATCCTTTTTGGCCGCAATCTTTCTTTCAAATACTTAATTTCCCGACTTCTTCGAGCAGAAACTGTAATATGCACTCTTAATTGGATCAGTTGGCTACAGTTGCGTTTCTTCCGCTGCCTATTAACGCCAATTTGCAATGTACACGAGTTGAGTTCAAGCATTAACAGTGCTAATCGCAACTTGCTTCACTGCTCTTGGCAATCTTTAGTCTTTAAGTTGTCAGCACAGGAATTTCGAAGCCATTTCATAGCTTTAAAGCTCTGTTGCTTTTTCCTAGTTGTGCATTTTCTTAGAGTTCTTAGAGTCGAACGCAAGCACGCATGTTTCTCAATTCGCATGTTTCGAACAACACACCACCAGCCGGGGGCCAGCAACTATGTAAGTGGATTTAGTTCGAGCTTAATAGCTTCCACGGCCATTTCCGTTAGCCTGCAACAAACTTCTTGCACGAACTTTCTGCCGTTGAAATTCACCTGCACTGGTGGGCGGCGGATCAGTAAAGTTTTTCAATTAACCCCTTTTTGCGTGCCATCGCACATTCTTCGTTGGCTGACGTTGTGCGGCTGCTGCTGTTGCCTGTATTGCCAGCTGCATGCGTTGCGGAAATTTTTATTATAATTGCTGTGATGGCCATTTAAATATTTGCATCATGTGGCAAAGTGTGTGTGCGTGTGTGTGCTGCAAAGACTTGCAGAACGGCATGGAATGTGTGGCATGTGGTGTGTGTGTGTGTGTGTGTGTGCTGGCAGCTTTATGCGGCATTAACACTTATGGCCAGGTATTAAAGCAATTAAGCGCTCATGCAGGATGCCAACGAAACGCTGAGATTTGAAATGCAAATTGCATTTTGCATTTTGTGAATTTTATAAAAATTACTGCCACTAGCCATTTGTATAAAATGCAAAATGCCTTTAGCGCACTTGGGCCTATTTGAGTGAAAATCCTCCACTGCAACTTTCGTTGCTGGCGACCGCAGCGCGCATTGGCTGCTTCGACATTCCATTAAAACTGGACAGCCGTGACTGCCGAGACGAATAACTCATCAATATGCGAAACATTTCGAGTACTTTCGGCAAGATTTTCACAGCGCCCAGAAATCCGCCCGCACATTGCTATGCAAAATGCAGTTGCCAACATGTTGCTGCTGCCGTTGCTGTGGCTGCTGCGCACACTGTCACTGTCCTCTGGGCAGTGGTTGTTGCTCAGCCTGGTTGTTGCTAATGACGCTGCTGCAGTGCAATCACGTTGCGTGCAACTTTGTGCGCTTTCTGGTTTTGCGGCCATTTTGACAGCTACGAGTTGGGCGCAACATGGCGTTGCATACATTTTGCGGCGGTTCGCAGTCGAGTTCGTGTTGCAGTCGAATGCAGTTGGTGTGCGCATGCGCCCCGACGCTCGCTGCTGCACTGCGAGCCAGGGCTTAGTAGTAAATTAAAACTTAATCCTTCGTTTGCAAAGTTTGCGCTGTTGCGGCTACGGACGGCTTAGTGGAGTTTTGGCTGTCGGCGATGCCTGTAAAGGGCGGGCGTGCGCGGTTGTTTGGCGGCGTTGCTGTCACTGCAGCCAGCAAAAGTTTTCGGCGCATATTGATTGAGTTGGTGTGCATTTCAATGCTCCCGCTGCGGTTGCGCTGGCATGGAAATTAAAATATTGAGTCCTAGTTTTGGTTGACGTTGACAGCAATGTGATTGGAATATTTTATGGCAATGGCAGGCGTTTATAAAGGAATTGTGGTTCCAATAGCTGCAGCACGTGGGTGGTTATTATTTTTTTTGTTAAAATTGTAATTGGAAATATTTTCTTATTTTGGGTGCTTTCACTGTTGACGACTTGAAGCTTTTATTGGGGTTTTGAGCTATCGATGAGGCACTATTTATGCGTAAATTTGTAGTCAATCAAGAGAGAGATTTCATATTGAGTCTGTCGCTATATTAAACGGAATTCAGTTTAACCCATTTCGTACCTATATTTGAAAAAGAAAGAAGAAGAATATTTGAAAGAAGAAAGCTTTTATTTGAAAATTTTTATAATAAGAGGGCAAATTAGGTGAAAAAAGCACGGAAAATGAGTTTGATGAGTTTTGTCCGTAATCGCAGATTCAAATTTGATTTTTGCTAACACTTTCGCGCCCTCTGTGGCCATTTGGTCAGATCTAAACGAACTATATTGTAATAAAAAAATACTAATTTGTCTTTTCTATGATAATGTTTAGAGTTCTAGCTATTTTTAACAATAAAAAAAAAATTTAAGAAAAAAGTCCAAATGTCCCGCCCAGCTTTAAGGGAAGTCGTGGCATGGCAAACAAATATTTTATTAAAAAGCCAATCGATCTAAGTATAAACTGTATATTAACGTTAGATTGCACAAGTTTAGCGTAGTAAAAAAAAACTACCTCCTCACCTTACTAATTTCTATGATTCATTAACGATTTAAATAAATTTTATTATAATATAAAATTTGTGTGGTCCTTTTCCAATCATTCTATGTTGGCTTTGTACAAATCTTGTTATTTTTAGCATTTTTAAAGAATTTATGAAAAAAAGTATATGGGGCATTCCACCTCAAGTGTTCCCACCTCAAAAACGAAACATTTCCGATTTTGATGATATTTGGTAGAGTTGTTGTACTATCAGAGTACATTGATTGTGGAAAAGGAGGGGCGGATTTATGCACGGGTTGCAGTGATACAGGGGCTTGAATTTTCGCCCTTTATTTCGGACGTCGATTTTAATTTAATTCTCAGTCCAAAAAGCTGTTGCTAACGAAAAAACAACATGCACGTATCTTTCAGTATTTTTTCCGTACTTTCCAAAAAAAAATATATAAACAATTTTTTATGAAATTTAATAAAATTTTTTTTTATTTAAACTTTGTTAATAACATTTTTTCAACAAGAGCCTGTTGGGATTTTTTTCAGAGTTAGCTTATAATACAGTTCATTTCCTCCCCTACAAAAGCGTATATGGTATTTTATGGGCAAAGTTGAGTTTCTTGTTTTTTTGAAGCACCAAACCCAACGCGTTTACCGCGCCCGATGCGCGACTCAGCCGTGGTACATTTTACTTGTTAGAAGAAGTTAAAATGCTTGGGTTTGGAGCCTCAAAAAGAGAAGAAATTCAACTTTGCCCATAAAATACTATATATACTTTTTTGTAGGGGAGGGAATGAACCGTATTATAAGGTAAGTTTGAAAAAAATCCCAACAGGCTCTTGTTAAAAAAATGTTATTAACAAAGTTTAAATTTAAAAAAATGTTATTAAATTTCATGGAAAATTGTTTATATATTTTTTTTTGGAAAGTACGGAAAAAATACATAAGGATACGTGTTCTTTGCTTTCCATTATCAACAAATCTTCGGACTTACAATTTTAAATAAAAAATGTTTCGTTTTTGAGGTGGGAACACTTGAGGTGGAATGCCCCATATATATCATACGAGGTTTTCCTCAAAGCCCGCATAGCTTTGACACGGTAGGCGTGGCATGGCAAAAAATATTTTGTTAGAAAGCCAATAGATCTAAGTATAATACAAAAATATAAACTTTAGACGACATAAGTTTATCGTGATAAAAAAAAACTGCAGACATTTCTAATTTCTATGATTCGTTAACAAATCAAAGTTACGCAGTGGGTTAATAGGTTTAAATGAATTTTATTATTATACAAAATTTGTGTGGTACTTTTCCAATCATTCTATGTTGGCTTTGTACAAATCTTGTTATTTTTATTTTTTTTTTAAGAATTTATGAAAAAAGTCTATATATGATATGAGAGCTTTTTGCCCTCCCAACCCCAATGCCAACTTTAATAAGGAACGCGTGGCATGGCAAACAAATATTTTGTTATGAAGCCAATAGACCTAACTATATTACAAAAAATATAAACTTTAGGGAGCAGAGGTTAATCGTAATAAAAATAAACTGCAAACGAATCAAATGTACGAAATGGTTACAGATTAAAATAAATTTTATTATAATGCAAAATTTGTGTGGCATTTTTTCAATCATTCTATGTCGGTTTTGTACAAATCTGGTTATTTGAGTATTTTTAAAGAATTTAAGAAAGTAATTCTATATATGAGGGTTTTTTCAATGCCCGCCCAGCTTTAATATGGGGGGCGTGGCATGGCAAAAAGATATTTTGTTATTAAGCTAATAGATCTAAGTATAATACAAAAAGTATAAACTTTAGATTGCACAGGTTAATCGGTAGATCTGGATAATTCTCCTACCTTGAATATTCACAGATACTCTGGATCTCGTTTAGCCGGTCCGTCACTCTTGTAAAGCGTTGTCAAGTTATGCTTTGTGTTTGTTTTACATCGTAGGACTTAAGCATGACTTTTGTGTTTCGCCAGGGGCCCGGAGCTTTCTCCTGTCCTGCTCCTTTCTCTTCATGTCAAGTTCCAAGGTCTTTTTAATCTTCTTTGTGGTGCTGGGCTTCCCTAACTAACTTTATCGTATCCGAGTAATACAATTCATATATATTTGTTTTATTATATGAAAAAAGAAATTTCATCTATAATAAGTATATATATGAAAAATTAAAAGTATTTATAAAACATATTTAAATACATTAAAACCCGTAAAGACGATTCCAAGTTCAAATGCCAACAGAGGCAACTGCACTGCTGTTCCATTTTTCTTTACACTTTTGTGTAGCAAACTTTGCTATTACAATCCACCAATGTTGACATTCTAGTATGTTTTACTTTAAAATCTTCACGGGCTTATTGAATGGCTTTGTAATCCTAAAAATGCTCTAAAGAAATAAACTATTGCACCATAAATATTTCCATATTATTTTTATAATCCAGCATTTTCGTCCTAAAAGTAGACAACCCTAAAAGCCACCCACTACTACTTGGAAGTTATTTTATTTACATTTAACTACTAATTGCAACTTTAAGGCATACTTTTAGGCATTCATTATCGTTCACTAGTAGAGCACACGAAGCTCGTTACCGCATCTTCGAACTCTTTTTGAAACTTTCAAGATAGCAAACAAAACTTTCACGTTAAATATGAATTTGCCAAATTTTCCAACTCAAACTCTCAACACTAAATATGTGAAAATTAATTATAAATAAATATATATAAGTGTTATGTGTTATAAGTAGTGCACCCGTCAATGCAATGCAATGACGCAAGCAGCAACATGCAGCACAGCAAATAAACTTTAGGCACTTGTACGAACTCAGCGACATGTGCAGCCTGGCTGACGGCAACTTGCCGACGCAATCGGGCGCTGTCAAACTGAATACAAATTCGCCACAAACTTATTACGTAGCAATAAAATTAATTGTGCAAACAACTTTGAACTGTCAGTAATTGGAAAATTTTGAATAATTCAGCAGCAATGTCGATACTCCTAACTATTCTCATGTTCTCTCTTTCTGTTGCTCTCTGTTTCGCTGCAGCAATTCGTCGGGCTCGAAGGAGGCTTCAACGCTGCCCCCCAATGCGATCAACGAGCAAAGCGGCGCCGGCATGTCCGCCGAAAACGTTGCCATTTCGACGCCAACGAAGAAGGTACATGACGCGTACAGCGACTTGCAGCGACTGCTCAACGCCGAGAACAGCCTTTTCGGCCATGTGATCTTCGAGAACGACGAATGGGACGAAAGCGACAATCCAACAATGGCGGAACTGCTCAAACTGAAGCCGCGGTGAGTACAAATTTCAGCTCACATTTGAATGGCACTTGCCCAAAAATTGCTCAACACTCAACACTCTCCAATCCACAATTCCATTCTGTGTGTTGCAATTAAATCGAACGAAAGTATGTGTGCGGGCTGTTAAATTTAATTGTCGTTGTGTGTGTGTGTGTTGCTTAGGTGTGTCCGCTGACCTGTGACCCATCTAAGAAAAATAACCATTTCATGGATAGAGCATCACAAGTATTTGCAACCGAACTTCCGGAAATGTCACAATTTACTTTGCTCTTCAAATACTGCCATACAATTTTTCACACACACACACACACATCCTTGCGAATAAGTACACATTTGGATAGCTGCAATTTATATCGATTGATATCGCAATAGAGACATCAGAAAGTTCCACATTTTCTCGACTACTACAACAAGCCAAATGGCAGAGATCACTCGCCCTAATGGCGAAGTATCGGAGCAGCAGCCCGGAGCAGGCGAAGGCGCTGCTGCGAAGCGATTTTATTTATTTTTGCTGCTACCATAAAATAGTAGCACGACAAGGAAAGCAGAAACGGCAAATAGCGTCAAAAGCGGCGAACGGGAAATCAGCGTCGATGCGTCTGGCTCGCTTGTATGCGACATAAAAGCGACAACAACGAACGATGTTGGCAGTCGAACGGGGAAAAATCAATTTCCTCGCACCGGAATGGATAATGTTATGACTGGCTGGCTGGCAGTGGTGGAGCGAGCGCCCACCGCGGCAGGTGTTGTGCCACTGTTCTGGTTGTTGTTGTGCGTTGATTGTAGTAGTTTGCTTAGCGTACGTTGTGGCTGTGGGGTGAAGCGGAGTAGAGTGCTATGAAATTGAAATGAATTCAATGAAATTTACGCTCGATTGACATAGCGCACACACATACACATGCACACGCAGCCACCCGAGCGCCCAGCAGATGAAACGGGCAAATGTAGTATTTGTGTGTGCCAACTAATAACAAAAAAAAAGATGCTGCATTCGTTCGTCCTTAGGTGTGTCGTCGAATGCTGTGTGTATATCGTCCCATGTGTGCTCGATTGTGTGCACAATAAAATTAAATTGCAATAAAGAAATCAGGCAACTGCTCATTGACGCGCACATAAAAATAATAAAGATAATATCGTAGTCAAGTGAAATGTCATCGGTTAAATAAAAGGTAAATAAAGATGCAAGATTGCAGCGATTAGGAGTTGTTGAAGCATTCGGGAATTGTCATATTTAAGTTAATTAAATGGAAAATGCTTTCACAAATGAGGCTTTAGATTTAAATTAGTGTGTTGCACGGAGATTTAACTCAATAAATAAAATTAATATAATAAAAATAAAATAAAATAAAATAAAACGAAATAAAATAAAATAAAATAAAATAAAATAAAATAAAATAAAGCAAAATTAAATAAAATGAAATAAAATAAAATAAAATAAAATAAAATGAAATGAAATAAAATAAAATAAAACGAAATAAAATAAAATAAAATAAAATAAAATAAAATAAAATAAAATAAAATTAAATTAAATTAAATAAAGCAAAATTAAATAAAATGAAATAAAATAAAATAAAGTAAAATAAAATAAAATAAAATAAAATAAAATAAAATAAAATAAAATAAAATAAAATAAAAAAAAATAAAATTAATAAAATAAAATATAATAAAATAAAGCAAAATAAAATAAAATGAAATAAAATAAAATAAAATAAAATAAAATAAAATAAAATAAAATAAAGTAAAATAAAATAAAATAAAATAAAATAAAATAAAATAAATTAAATTAAAATAAAATAAAATAAAATAAAATAACACAAAATAACATAAAATAAAGCAAAATAAACTAAAATAAAATCAAATAAAATAAAATAAAATAAAATAAAATAAAATAACACAAAATAACACAAAATAAAGCAAAATAAAACAAACTAAAACAAAATAAAATAAAATAAAATAAAATAAAATAAAATAAAGCAAAATAAAATAAAATAAAATAAAATAAAATAAAATAAAATAAAATAAAATAAAATAAAAAATAAAAAAATAATAAATAATAATAAACTATTATAGAATGGATTTCAAGTTTAATGGAGTTTAATTTCTCTTGTGATTTCGAGAATGTTTTCTAAGTTGTATGTATAAATTAACCCTAAAACACTTTCACGTTTCAAACTTTGTGCAGTTTCGAAGAAAATTTGTATAACCTGAAAATGCCGGGGAAATCGTTGTTGTACGAATACGAGACGCAACAACATTTTTTCCATTTCTAAGCGATTTTAAGAAAAATATAATGATGCATGATGAAAGAGCTTTGAAAATACTTTTTAAGGGTGTTTTCAAATTTATAAAAAAAAAATTAAGACTACAATTAAAAATTCAAGTGCATAACTATAGACGCACTTTAAAAATGTCCTTCAAAATGAAATAAAAACTTGTTCAAGACACAAACATTTTATTTCGAGGAGTATTAGTAGTGAGTAGGTCTTCTTTTTTTTTAATCAGCTCAAAACTTTGGCTCGACATACTTTTTACAAGCCCGATCCTTGCAGAATCGTCCTTTAAATCCCAAACTTAAATAATTGCCATTTATATAGTCCGGACCATGTCATACTGGTTGTTTTCAATTTTATATCAATTTTAATAGAACTCAGCGTAGCTTGCAATCTTAAGCTACGAAAACCTGATTGATCCATGTCAATGAATCAGAGTATCATATAGGGAGATTATGTTAGGTTAGGTTACAGAAGGGTTGCCTACGATATACACTTCCACTCTGAGACCCTGTTGGATCCATTGTGATTCCAATCATTTTGTATTCGGTGTCCTTTTCTATCTGTTCGGTTCCGTTTAGATCCAGACGGGATCTTTAGGGAACTATTTGGTCTTGGCAAGGAAATTCCGTAGATCAGTAATCTGTGCTAAGCTATTTCCGCCAGTCCATCAAAGAACCCAGCTCCAAGAGTCCGAAGCTGTCGATCTTGTAGTGATGGACACTGGCAAATGTTCTCGATTGATTCTTCAGCATTCTCATCTTCGCAGCTTCTGCATAGATTGTCGTTCGTTAGGTTAAGTTAAAAGAATACTTTTTTGACAAAATAAAAAGTATGGTAAAAAGATAATTTTCCCCAAAAAATGGTTTAGTAACCCGTATCTCGCATTATATGAGTGCGATAGGGTTACGCTAGATGGCGCTAGATAGCTAAGATTTTGTACTAAAAAAACTTTTCAGACAGTTTTGTGATTGCTTGACTCAGTTTTGTTTAAGCGAGCATCAAAGATTGACACCAGCTAAGAGAAATTATGCCATATTTCACAATTTTTTTTTGTTAAAGATGAAAAGCAAGACAGGCAGCTGAAAGGTGAATAGTGTTCATGGTTCCCATACTGTCACAGCCAATTGGCCACCAATTTGATTTAGATGCCAAACATGCATCATGTTTCGAAAGGGCAATTGTCGAAAATGTCAATAAAATCATGGAAATCGTCGAGTCCGACCGTCATGTAAGCAATGTTTCGATTAGGAAGATCATTAGACATTCAATCGTTTGGAATCATTTGAAAGAGGTGCATGGGTGCCACATGAGTTAACACAAACAATTCACATGTACTGAATTTCCATATGAGAATTGCAACAAAATCTATCCATTTCTGAAGCGAACGATGACAGGCAATGAAAAGTAGATACTAAAGTAGTCGACTTTCGACAACGTCGAACGAAAACTGTTGTGATTGAATCAGTGTTAGTCGGCGCTAACGGTGGTCAAGCCAGGATTGACGATCAGGAAGGTTTTGCTGTGTGTTTGGTGGGATTGGCAGCGAGTCATCTATGTACTATAAGTTGCTCCCCAAACTCTTAATTCGGACCTGTACTGTCAGCAATTGGGCCCAGAAGCGGCCAGCTTTAGCTAATAGGAGAATGATATCATGTTGTTTTTGTATTTATGAAATGATAGAAAGCCGAGTCAAAATCTGAAACACTATCTTTTTTGGTTAGAACTAGTGTCCGACCGAAACCACTTTTTTGGGCCGAAACCGAAACCGAAACCGAATATTCGGTTTTTTTTTAATATTCGGCCGTAACCGAAACCGAAACTTTCTAGTTGCAATAAAAATCACCATATCAAGCACTTTTTTCAACAAACGAATTTAACATTAAGTAAATAAAGAACAAACAAACAAACATAGCATAAATAAATAAATACTTATTAATAAAAACAATTTATTAATTTTTTAAAAACTTAAACATGACAAAATTAGCCTTTCGTACCTTACTCGCTACTATTCAAAATTAAATAATTTAATATTATATGCTAAAAAAAAGAAGTTTATTTACATTGCTGGCATCTAAATTACTCCTCCTTTCACTATATATCTGCTACACAATAAAATGTAAAAAATATTCTAGAAAGTTTCGGTTTCGGCTATTCGGCCATTTTTTGGCCGAAACTGAAACCGAAACCGAAACCACTTATTTGGGCCGAAACCGAAACCGAATATTCGGTCGGACACTAGTTAGAACTAATATTTCTTGGTTTAAATCTAATTTGAAGATGTTGTAATATTCTCAAAAATACTTAAAACACTTAAACTGATAGTGAAATCAATATTTTTCCATTCATGGTAAAAATTGTATCTAAAATTCAACATAAATTAATGATTAATTATAATTAATAAAAAGTTATTGAACTTGGTTAATGTCATAAAAATTTAATGCCACAAGGGAATTATTCCCCACAAGCAGCCAAAAAGAGAGAGAAGAAAAGAACAACCCTTGTTTATTTCAAAATTTAAGTATTTAAATATTCCATTTCAAGCAAATACGTTTCAAAAGCTACATACGCAGGCATACTTATCTAAGTGAAAAGAAAATCCACAACGAAAATGACGACTTGGCAAAAACGGGCCGAAATAAAGAAGTTGCCTTGTTGTGCCGTCAAATTTGTGTTTTCCTGCTGTAGCCAAGCTTTGTTGCAGCTCGACAGCACCCATGTGTGGCAGACAAAGCCATCACGCAGCCAAAGCCAAAGGCACGCAGTCGTGGCAGCGTGACTGCCACGATATTATAATTACGCGACTGTCGTCTACCTGGACGTGAGCGCCAAATACGTAACGCACAATGACGCGTCAGCGCAGCAGCGCCCACAATGCAACGCACCACTTTGTCGTTGCGCATGTGAAAGGGTTATTGTTGTTGTTGTTGTTGACTGTTGCTTTTGATTGCTGCTGCTGCTGCTTGGCAGAATAAGTAATTAAAACTGCAACTTCAGCGTTGTCACACACACACACAGAGGAAATTTTATTCGTCGTCTGCACCTTTTTTAAAACAAAAAACAAGAGTAAACATTTTGTGTCTTTTGGGTGCTCGAGTTGTGCGCACACATGGCTCACATTTCGTGCCGTGGACGGTAACTTGCGCTGCTATGAAACTTTTGCTGCGCGTTTGCTTTTGTGTCCTCGCGCTGTTTTCCTTAATTTTTGCACAAGTGGCATAACTGAAAGCAATCAATCCGAATTATCCTCAATTCTGCTGACATTTATAGCAACGTAAGCGAAAAGCATCAACAACAGCAACAAATAATAGCAATAAAAAACGACAATAGCAACGAATCATGTGCCACACGCTACAGCATGAAGAAGAAGAAGAAAACCAACAACACATACCATTACACAACTCACATAAACATATAAACAAAATCAGTTATAGCGCGGAACTCGGCACTCGCACCACAAGCTGCGCTTTTTCTGTGTTTCTGTGTGTGTGTGTATGTGTGTGTGTGAGAGAGTGAACGACTTTGAGTATTTATTCCCTGAAGGAAATGAAATGACAGTTTTGCCGGCACAAAACGCAAAACATTGCCGACATTTAACATGACAGCTGCTGCCCGGGGGCGCACGCAGACACGTCCGCTGCACTCCGCTCTTCCCCCTCTCCACCCTCCACTCTTTGATCGGCCTTGGCTGGTGCCACGTGGCTGTCTGCCGGCATCAAATTTCCTTTTCACTTTGCTTGAACTTTAATTTCATGTTCGCTGATTGTTTTCTGCTGTCCCGTGTTGCTTTGTGTGTTTGTTGTATGGTGTTCGGCTGTGCTCGGCGTTTGCGAGTTTCCTGTTGAGCCGTCTTCAGTTGACTCAAGTTGGGAAAACTTGCCGCAAACGCGTAAAGTTTTTCTGCCATTGTTGCGTGCAATGTTGTATGTTGTTTTGTTGTTGCTGTTGTAGTTAACTTTTGTTGTTGTTGCAAATGTTTTGTTGCTTGCTCATTGATGTGATCATTGTTGCAGTTGTAGTTGTGCATGTTTGCTGTTGTTATTTTTGTTATTGTTGTAATTTGTTTTTTGCTTTTGTTGCACTTGTTTGGTCATCATGTTGCTGCCATTATTGTTGTAGTGAGTTTTGTAGTTGTTTTTGTTGGCTTTGTTTTTTTTTTATTTTTCGTTTATGTTTTATTTGGGTTTGTTGCTGTGTAATTGTTGCTGCTACTGTTGTCAATGTTGTTAGGGGCATTGTTTTGGTTTCGGTGGTGATTTTATGGATATTTTTACTGTTGTTGCTGACATTTTTGCTGCCGCAACATGGGTTATTGTTGTTTCTACTACAACTATTATTGCTGTTTGTGCTTTTTGTTGTTGGTGCAACTCTTGCTTTGGTTGCAAGCAGTGTTATTACTGCAACTGTGTTGTCGAAAATGTTTCTTGGTGACAGAATTGGCATTGTTTATTGTTGTTCATAGAGTTGGCCAGCAAGTTGTTGTACCAGTTGCTTTGTTTTGTAATGTTTTTAATGTCACATCAACTAAACTTGTTGTTGTTGCTATATCAAAGAAAGCTGCGTTTGTTGTTGTTCTTTGTTATTAAAAACTTACCGGCATGTAAGCTGTTGTTGTCAGAGTTTCAACTCTAGTTGCTGCTGTTGTTGTAATGTTGTTCTTGCTGCTTAGATTACGATTGTTGTTATTGTTTACATTTTGTTGTTATTGTTTACATTTTGGTTTCAACTTTGTTGTAATTGTTGTTTCAGTACAAGTTTTTGTTCTCGTTATTGTCACATTGCAGCCATTTTTTTTGTTTGTTTTGTTGTTTTTGTAAGTTTTGCACCATTGCACCACTGCAGAATATCGTCAGATTCATTTGAAACTCAGGTTGTATTCGACCACAGGACGCCACAGTGGGCCTAAGAGACCGCCCAGTGTATCAGTTGAGCAATCGGCCAGCTGCCTGCCTTACCAACTTTTCTTGTTCTTAGTGTTGTTTTTTTATTAGCTTGGGTTATTTGTCACAACTGCATTGTTTTTGCAGTTTCGCGGATAGTTGTTTTTTGTTGTTGTTACCATTACACTGAAAAATACTATTAACTCACATAAAAAATAATTCTCACAAGGTTTTTGTTGCCTTTTTTACTGCATTTGCATCAGTTCAGTGGCGCAAGCAGGATTTTATTTCGGGGAGGGTTTTGTGTAAATTTTTTTAGAACTTTGAAATAGAATAATATTTAGATGTAGACAATTTTTAGAGGTAGACAATTTTTCTCTTTCATTTGATACTCATATATTCATCATTGCACAACCGCAAATATTTAAAAAAATATTAGAAATGTGTATGTCCTTAAAACTTTAAAGTTCTTTAAAATAGACTTTGGGTCAGAAAATGAAAAACTGACTATGGCAAGTTGCTATAAATGACCTCTAGAGTCACGTCTATATCCAAATTTGGATGGGTCTCGGCAAAAAAACATTTTTTTTGCACGGTGTAATAAATGTAAAATTGTTGTTTTCACTCAGTGCATCATAACTTTGACATTTTTCTTTCGATTCTATTGATGTTAAGCTAAATGTTTGCACAAATAATATATCTTTCATTTTAGAATTTAAAACCAAAGTAGATAATTTATTTTATCTAAAAAAAAATATTCGAAAATTTATGATTTTTTATATTGGTCGAAAAATTCCCTTTTGTACAACTTTCAACGTCAGTAATTTCTCCAAATCTCATCTGATCGGACAGTCAGTATATCTCTGGAAAGGCTAAGGTATTATCTTCTGATCGACGGACAATTTGTGTTAGTCGGATGATTCGTTTACGAGATATGTACTCATAACTGAAACAACAGGCAAAAACGGGTTTTCGACAATTCGAAACGCTTAAACAATCGAAAACGCTTCTTAAAAAAATTTTTTGATCTACAGTTTCGTGTTCAGCGGCCCAAAGTTAGTCTCGAAAACACTTTTATTTTTAGGTGAATTTTTTGTGTCGAGTAGTGTTATTGATGATTGAATATTGATGATTGAATATATATGCGACGGTTATAAATTAAATTTCTGTACTAACTTAATGATATTTCGGGGGGATTAAACCCCAAAACCCTCCCTGTGTGCGCCACTGCATCAGTTGCTGCCTTAAGTTGAAAACAGTGTTGTTTTAGTTGCTTTTTCAATTGAAAACATTTCTGGTTTTTCAACAAAAGTTGTGACTTGTTCTGATTTTATTGTTGTTCTTGTTGTTGCAATTGTTTTTGTGTCTGGTTGTTGCTAGTGGTGCTGTTGTTGTTTTTGTGATTGTTTTTGTTATGTTTTTATAGCTATTGTTGTTTCTTGAGGATTAATTCCCGTTTTGCTCGGTTTTCCGGTCTTTTCAACTTTGCTGTCTTAACTTTGTGCCGTTGTGAAGGTTCTGTCACGCTATGTCGGGCACAGCGACAACAGCTGTTGATTTAAATTTAACTGACGTCTGGTACGTGACACATACAAATAACTAACTGCCACATAGAGTGACCATTTGCGAGATTAATAGGAATTGTGCGTGAGGCTTTAGCATTTTTTCTTAGGGCGAAACTCAAAGCAATTGAATTGTCTGTGCTGATGAAAGCAAATAGTTGCGTTTTTAATGGTTGAAACAATTCCTAAAAGTAACAAGCAAAAACTTTATTAAAATGTCAAAACATAGTAAATCGAAAATCATCATCTGATTGGCTGACTGATTGGTTTTTAGCCTTTCGGGCACATAGACGTTTCTTGCTGACTTTGTCACATTTGAACTGCCTGAAGGTAGTAAAAATATTATACAGAACTCAAGAACTCATTGTTCCATTCGTGAAAAAGATTTGTTGTTACTTAAGTTATGTTTTGAATATTTTCACTTGTATTTTCCCCTAAAAATTCCACTAAAGTAATGTGATAATCCCATAAAATAATATAAAAATGGCGAATGTTTATTAAACTATGGTCACACTGTTCACTTACCCCATAATGTCAACAACTATTGCTCAACAGCAGCGACTGCATTTGTCCGCGACGACAACGTCTCGCAATGTGTACGCAACTCACAATGGAGGCGTGAGTCCTTTGGCCTGTTTGATTCCCCCGCCCTCTCTCGCTGCGTGCGTTGACTGTGACTGTAAAATATGGCAACGAACGCAGAAGGTTGATTTGACGCTTTAAGCTTACATCAGTGAGAAGTTGAGTTTAGGCTGTTTTTGCAGCATTTTTTATTGCACCACTAAATAAAGCTTTCAAGTGTGTGGGTGCGTAAAAAATGGCCGCATTCAAATGTGAGTAGTTCAGGTGAGGTTTGCAATGGCAAAATTGTTGGGATTTTGTCAAATAGCACAGAAACGTTGGTTCATTGCCAAAACCTGGTAACGTTTGGTGATTGGGCCATATGCAGCCTGTGTGACTCGGTGTGATTTAGTGTGATGACTGAGAGTCGGGAGGTCGCGTATTCGAATACTGACTTCGACAGCAACAAATATAGAAAAACCCTTTTTCCACGGCTGTGCACTAAACAGGAAGTGGCAAAGCTCTCAGAGCAAGAAAATTGCTTATGAAAAAGCGCCCAACTTTCAACGCATTTCACAGTGATTCGTTTCATAGACAGAATTCAAACAAATTTTAGTCTCAGAATTTAACGATTTTGATGTCATTTTATAGGCAATACTCTAACTAAAAATACCCCAAAAAATGTGTGTTAAAAATTAATTAGTGTGTGCGCAAAAGCTGTTCAAAGTCGAAACTTTTTTCACACAAAAATGTAAACACATGTTTTCTGTTTTTTTGACTATTGAGTAAAAAAAAAATTGTAAAAATACATGGTTGGCAAGAAGTTGCTAAAACTTTTAAAATATATTAGGAATTGATGTGGGCATTATCGTTTTTAATTTTTTCTGAATACTTGCAAGGCAGAGGTTTGTACTTCACATTTAATTTAAAAATATTTTTCAAAATGAAAAACCTGATAATTGGCAAAACTTACAAGAAAATATCTAAAAAGTATTTGAAAGTATGTTCCTCAGGGACCGGAAATAACAGTTATTTATGAAAACTATATTTGAAAAATTACTATGAAGGAAATGTCATACAAGTAAATGAAATATACCAATACATTTCTTTTCGCACCGAGAATCAAACTTGGTAATAAACCTTTTTTTTTGTAATTTTTATGCCAAAATTATAAAATAAGAATTATTTTTTATTTATATTTTAAAAATCTTATAATAACAATTATTTTTGATTTTTTTTGTATTAGTCTACAAATATCAGGTTTTTTCGATTTTTATTTTAGCTGTCCTATGATAACAATTATTGGTGACTTTTATTTAAAAAAGTCATGAATAAAATTCAGTCAGTGACTTTTATTTTTGTAGTCATCAATAAAAATCATTTAGTGACTTTTATTTATAAAAGTCATCAAAAAAATTAGTTAATGACTTTTATTTTTGAAGTCATCAATAAAAATCTTTCAATGACTTTTATTTCTTAAGTCATCAATAAAGTCATCCAGTGACTTTTATTTATAAGTCATCAGTAAAAATCATTCAATGATTTTTATTTTTTAAGTCGCAATATAAAAGTATGTTTCATTAATGCATGCAAAAGTTATGATTCATCCATCCGATATTTAATGAATCCAGTACTGTGATTAATGAAAACGACTTTTATATTGCGATTTGAAAAATACAAGTCACGGAATGATTTTTATTGATGACTTAAAAAATAAAAGTCATTGAATGATCTTTTTGATGACTTTTATAAATAAAAGTCACTGAATGATTTTTATTGATGACTTAAAAAATAAAAGTCACTTACTGATTTTTATTGAATACTTTTATAAATAAAAGTCACTGAATGATTTTTATTGATGACTTAAAAAAGAAAAGTCACTGACTTATTTTTATTGATGACTTTTTTAAATAAAAGTCAACAATAATTGTTATCATAGGACAATTAAAAGAAAAATCGAAAAAAACTGTTATTTGTAGACTAATAAGAAAAAAATAAGAAATAATTGTTATTATAGAATTTTTAAAATATAAATAAAAAATAACTGTTATTTGTTGAGTCATAAAGTAAAAGTAAAAAAATAACTCTTAAATATTGATATTTATAATAAAACTTATAACTGTTACGGTCCCTGGTGTTCCTGGATTTTTTTGTATTGTAAGAAGCATTCTTTCTTTGTTGAATAAGGTAAACATATCCTCCGATATCACTGCGTATTATTTTGATAAAGTGTTATTTTCTTCAGGAATTTCAGCATCTTCCAAAGTTACAATTTAAAGTATTAGTTCAGGTTTTGGAAGACTGTTTCATGTGCAAAAGTAGCGAAAAATTGTTCAGTTTAAGTTTTGTGACATGTGACAAATGTCCCAAATATGTTTTTTTTAATAGCGAAAACATTTTTCCTAGCTAAAGTCTACTCAATTTCCCTTTCGCATATTTCTGCTCAGCTTTTTTTTTCATAAATGACTTTCCTGCTTGGTAATTATGCTGCCAGCAATCATTTTCAGTGTAATGTGACACTGAAATATTTTCAAATGCTGCGTGCCGCGCGTTGCTGCTTCATTTCAATCTGCTCCGTGTTTGCTTTATGCGCTTCATTAATTCGCTCGGCCCGCGCCAAACTCGCTGGCTGGCGAATGCAAATGACAATCGCTGCTTAAGCTGCTGTCGGCACGTTCGGCCAGCAGCCTTTTGGGGCGCAAATCACGTTTTCAGCACATTCGCAAAAGGACGCAAAAGAGCAAATACAAAAGGTCACCAAATTATGCTGCGAAGCATTTAAAAATCCACCCAACGTCTGTGCTAAATTCTCTGGTCTACTGTCGGCCTCACTTGCACGCTGCCAAAAATCTACAAAGTGGCCCAACAGCAAGGTTGATGTTTGTGCTAGTCAAACTGTCGCCTTTTCTCGCTCGCATATTGCCGTCACCTGGTTAGCTTTCGACAGCTATGGTCACCTCAGCACTGAGCCGGGTTTCTGGTGACAGCTCAAGGCGCACGATTTCGAAATCCATTTACTCCACGCTAATTTGTTTTCTTATTCTATGTTTTTTCCCCCCATCTACACTAAAAAAAGGTGATTTCCTCACACACACACACACACATACACATACACGCTTTAACTCCCACACGTGCAACACGCTCGACAAACCCATCAGCCCGGCTCGTGTTGTTGCAAGCCGGCTGCTGTGCTGCGCATTTAATTTACGTGACTCAATTACAAAAGGATTTATTTTTCATATCCCGGTTATAAATTAGAAAAGCGTTAGCGTTTTCAGCGCGTTCAGGTGATTTTCGTTTTTTGCTTCGGAGTATTTTTCATTTTTGTTGAAAATTTCTCTTTTAATTTCACTTTTAACGTTAGCGCGGCTGCTCGCAGCATCACAACACAGCTTGATTGTTTTTGTTGTTTTTGTTGTTGTTCTGTGCAATTCGTTATTCTGCTACGCGCTAACTGTTACTTGATTTCCTGCGCGTGACGCACCGTGACTGGGAAAAATTTCAGAAAAACAAAAAAGTCCAAATTGAAATTAAAAACATGTTGAAATTGCCATCAGCGTTGTAGCAGCTGAATGAAACAACAAATTACACACGCACACACACACACACAGCTCGTTGCCTATTCAGAGGCACACGCATGCAGTTAATTGAAAAATTAGCTACAAAACTGCATGGCAACGAGCTTCGTTTTGGCTTTGGCAGTGCTAATGTTAGCTCGAGTGCCTAATGGGCTGGTTGGCATATTTGCAAATTCCAGCAACTCGCTGGCCCAAAACAAATTGAAACGTGAAGTTGAACTCATGAAATCGAAGAAATGCTGCCCACCTAATTGAAACGTTGTTGTTAGAATGTATAAGAAAACTCAAATGCTGCCATTTGGCATTAAGAATTTTCTTTCTTCCTCCTTTCCTTTCCTTTCCTTCTTCGAATTGTCTAACCTGATGGGTGCGCTTGGCGTAGTGGAATAAATTTGCATTATTCCGTCTTTAGAAACAATAAAAATTAATTAATATTATTAATCATTTAATATGAATTCCATTCTTT
Organism: Melieria picta; assembly: GCA_964056695.1. Classification (NCBI taxonomy): domain Eukaryota; kingdom Metazoa; phylum Arthropoda; class Insecta; order Diptera; family Ulidiidae; genus Melieria; species Melieria picta. The sequence continues at coordinate 114,254,566 of OZ057398.1, forward strand.
CTTCAAATTGTCAAATCCTTTGATTATTTGATATCGAGTGTTTTCAAATTATAATAAAAATTAATTAATAAAATTTATCATGAAATATGAATTCCATTCTTTCTTCGAATTGTCGAATTCTTTAATTTTGTGATGTCGAATGTGTTCGAATTGCCTGATGGCACGAAAAAATTTGCATTATACAATCTCCTGGAATAATAAAAATTAATTAATATTTTTAATTATTTAATATGAATTCCATTCTTTCTTCGAAAAGTCGAAATCTTTGATTATTGAAGAAATTTGCATTACACAATCTACAGAAATAATAACAAATTAATTAATTAAAATTATCATGAAATATGAATTCCATTCTTTCTTCGAACTGTCGAATTCCTTGATTATTCCTTGATTATAAATTTGCATAATACAATCTCCAGAAATAATGAAAATTAATTAATATTTTTAATCATTTAATATGAATTCCATTCTTTCTTCGAATATTTGAAATAATAAAAATTAATTAATAAAAATAATCATGTAGTATGAAATCTATTATTTCTCAAATTGTCGCATTCTTTAATTATTTGATGTCGAATGTTTTTGAATTGCCTGATGGCGCGAAGAAATTTGCAATACAAAATTTCCGGAAATAATAAAAATTAATTAATAAAATTATCATGAAAAATAAGAGCCATTTCTTCTTCGAATTGTCTAATTTTTTTATTATTTCGACATCAAATGTGTTCGAGTTGCTGCCTCATGGCGCTAAAAAATTTGCATTACACAATCTCCAGAAATAATGACAGTTATACAAATTTTAGTTAATCATGAATAATTACAAATATAAATTCAATTCTTTCTTCCAATTGTCGATTTCTTTGTCGAATTAAAAAAAAAAAATTATTATAATCAAGTTAAAAACTTAACTTTATCGAAAAATGCAAAAATTCTTGAGCATTATTCAGTCAACTTTTCCATTCATATTTCGTAATTACGAGCTTTTAATTCAATTAAAATCATTGAGATTATTTTTGTTTGACAGCCGGCAACATTTGTCAAGTGCGACATACGGCGCGGCTCCTGTCAGCATCTCACATCTCAAACGATACATTTTTTCGAAAGCCACTTTGAGGCTGTTTTCATCTACCACGTCTTCGAGTGCGAATGTAGCACGATCGGAGCGCACTGCAGCCAACTGGCGACAAAACCGCAGCCGGAAATTGTCATAGAGTTCATAAATTTTTGAAGTACTCTTTTGCACGCTTGTTACGTAGTTTTATTCGACATGCTTCGTGCATCAGCGGCAGCAAAACGAAATGGCCAAGACGTGCCTTTCGGCAAAATAAGTTTAAAAAAGTGTCGAATTGTCGGCAGAGAACTTCATTTGCAGGTAATATAAAAAGGTATCGTAGAGGCGGTCGTAAGAGATAACGTCGAGCACAATAAGGCGACGATGAAAAATGAAGCAAGCAGCCGGTGTCATTGTGCGATTTATGAAGTTCAGGAAAGCGAGTCGACATGAGTTTTGTGTGCCTGAATGTTATGCTTTCTTCGGTGTGTTTGTGTGTCTGTGTGTAGGATGCAAAAATGCGGTGATTACAGTTGCAAGCGTCGAAATGAGTCAGTCAAGGGAATACTTTATGTGCGAACTTGTCAGTGCAACAGTCAGCAATGCAGTATTGAACACATAAATTATATATCTTTTGGAATTACTTAGTTGAGTCAAGCAATGCTTAGTCATGTATAGTAGAAGTTATCGTTTTGGAGTAGACAGATGCACATTCGGAATAACTAAAATGAACTTTTTTGTTATATGACAAAAAGAGAGAAATTTGAAAAATTATTTGTCATATCATAAAGTTTTAAAAAAATAACCATGAAAGATACAAAAGAGTGTGGTTCCAGAGAATACTTTTTTAAACAAGAAAATTCTAGGAAATCGTTGCTGTATTTTGGTAGCAGCACATCTAACATGAAAATTTTTTGCAGTACCCTGCAATCAAGAGAAGCGAAACACTAATCGACTCCACACTCCACTGAATCAGAATACCATGTGAGAAGTGTTGGGTTAATGCAATCGAGAAACGTTTTGACAAAATATTTTCAATGTTTTTTCTATTTGTGAATCTTGTCAAAATTTGGTGTACTGTGTACTGTAATCTTTCTCTCTGTCTATTATTAACCACAGGTATCGTTTCTATGTTAGTCTTTGCTACTCCTTTTCACACTTATTATTTCTCTGGATAACAACTATTTGCTTAAAAGTCTGAGGAGTGTTTTAAATTAGCTAAAAGTACTTCAATCTTTGCTGAATACTTTGATGATTACGATTCAAGAACACAAATCCAACTAGCATCACTAGTAAACAAACGAACATAGTTAACCTCAAATCTATTTGATTTACTCAGTATTATCTTAGATCAAAATTAATCCCAACTAAACTTTCACTTCATCTTTGCGCAAAGTTTTCAACTTTTTCAAATTTAGTAAAGCACAACGTTTGCAAAATTGGCGCAAAAAACTTATGCGTAATTTTGCATAGTTTTTCCAAGTAAACAACTAGCTGAGCTTTTCTCTGGCTCACATTTGATGCCGTAATATATTCTTTTGCTTTCCATCGTCAGATTCTTGTGTCAGTTTAAAATGTTGGCTTAAGCCAAACAAAAAGTTGAGTGTGATTTGCATTGTTGTGGCAAGTAAACAAAAGTGGAACTCCCACTGGAAATGTAGACCAAAGTTTTGCTCAGTTTCAGTTGTAGGCAAGTTTAAATATAAATTTTAAATTCTTATACAAAGTTGACAGCAATGCAAAAATTTTGAGCCAAAGTCCACCATACTTTGTAATGAATTCTCGCATGAAAAACTGTCAGCTCAACAAATCATCTCAATAAAGCAACAATCATGGCATAGCAAAAAAATTTGTATGCACAGCAAGTCTGCCCGCATAACAATAATCACTCATACGCCCCGGTGCACTGCAGCTGGCAACGCTGTGTGTGCCCTAACAAAAGCACTTACACTCCATTTCACTATAAAATCTCCAAGCAGCATTGCTGGCATACACACAAACATACGTACACATACACACACACACTGACATTCACTGCCAGCAACATGTTTTTCTCCTGCACAAACCGTAGCGAGAGCAAATGGCAATCAACTGAAAGTGTTTCATACCACTTTCTGCGCCCTGCCGCTGCTGCTTCCGATGCACATCCTGCTGCGTATTTGCTGCACCGCTTGTTTGCATATCATTACCGGCAAATTGCAGCAAAACTACGCCAAAAATGCATTGCATAACAGCCGCACCCATACACTGACTCGGCTGCACCCACAGCTGGCCGTTCTCTGTCCTCTGCTCTTGGCGTTGCTTGGAAGTCTGCATACGCTGCGCCATGACAAATCAGAGACGCTGGCAACAGCTACGGAAATCAGCGTCGACGCACAAATTTGATTTCACTTGCCACCAGCCAAAGGCGACGAAAGAAAGTTGTGCAGCCGAAATGTGCCATGTGCTGCTCTGCCTTTACAACTTTCTTTCCACAATTTGGTAAAATCTGTTTTTTTCTGCAAACATTTTGCCGTTGATTGTTGCCAACTGTCGCCTGTGTGTTGTTGATGTTGGCCGAACGTCATCTGCTGCAAACTTTGTTGCAATTATTCGTACAAATTTCAACGCTGATTTCGATTCTTGTACATTTTGTAGTCTTAGTGCAATTTTGATGCCATTTGATTTGTATGCTTTTTCTTTTTTGCAGAAAAAATACAACCAATCTGGAGCGTTTCCACATGCGCATCTCGCGGAGGGAATTGTATCCGGAGAATGACACTGTGGTGGAGGCTTTGCTACGTGACATGGCGCAGCTGCCAATACAGCATGTCGGTAAGTACGCACAAACACACACACACACACACACACTAGCACTTGCAGTTAACTAAGGTTAGGCCATATTTGAATGGAAAGTGAATGAATGCCTGAACTGTCGGCCAGCTGTCGACGCTGCTGTAAGACGTTATTTGCTAAAATTTTTACTGAGGTGCCAGTGTGTTTTGTATGGCGCTTGCAAAACCCCAAAGGGGTTGGGAAAATATGTATTTATTTGCTAATGTCGTCCTGTGGTTGAAATTCTACTATTTAAGCGATCCAATTGCAACCAATGTATGATATTTATAAGAGAAGAAATAGGTGTTCACTCGTTAGACTACTCGACACGAAAAATGCTCCTAAAAATAAAAGTATTTTTTAGACTAATCTTCGGCTGCTGAACACGAAACTGAAAATCAAAAAACTTTCTTAAGAAGCGTTTTCGAAAAATACGTTTTCCCCCTCTTATTTCAGTTATGAGCACATATCTCGTAAACCAACCATCCGACTAACACGTCGTTCAGAAGGTAATTAACTAACCTTTCCAACGATATATAGATTGTTCAAATCAGATGATGTTTGGGGAAGTTACTAACGGTGAAAGTTGAAAAAAATTGAATTTTTTTACCATTTTCAAAAATTATACATTTTCGAATGGTTTTTTATAGATAAAAAAAATTATCTCCTCAGGTTTTAAAATTTTAGATGAAAGATATACTACTTGTGTATATATTAAGCCTAATATAAATTCAATCGAAAGAAAAATGACAAAGTTATAAAGCACGGAGTGAAAACACCAACTTTTCATTTATTGCACTGTGCGAACAAATTTTTTTATTTTTCTGAGACCCATCCAAATGTTGATATAGACGTGAAACTAGAGGTTATTTATAGTATCCTGGCATAGTTAGTTCTTCATTTTCTGACTCAAAGTCCTTTTTAAAGGACTTTAAAATTTTAAGGACATACACATTTCAAATTTTTTTTCAAATATTTGCGGTTGTGCAATGATGAAGATATGGGTACCAGATGACAGAGGAAAATTGTCTCCTTTTTACTAAATTTTCTATTTTGAACTTTCAGAACTGTGAAATAGAAAAAACTTTAGATGTATGAATCTACAGACTGAGATCCAAAACATTTATGTTTTCCATACCCGACATATTTTGGTCCTGAAAGTTAAAAATAAAAAAAGTTAAAAGGAGACAATTTTCCTCTTTCATTTGATACCCATATCTTCATAATTGCACAACCGCAAATATTTAAAAAAATATTTGAAATGTGTATATCCTTAAAATTTTAAAGTCCTTTTTGAAAATGGTCAAAAAATTCAATTTTTTTCAACTTTCACCGTCAGTAACTTCCCCAAACATCATCTCATATGAACAATCTATATATCGTTGGAAAGGTTAGTTAATTACCTTCTGAACGACAGGCTACTTTAGTTAGTTGGTTTACGAGATATGTGTTCATAACTGAAATAAGAGGGAAAAAAGTGTTTTTCGAAGATTTTTCGAAAACGCTTCTTAAGAAAATTTTTTGATTTTCAGTTTCGTGTTCAGCAGCCGAAGATTAGTCTAAAAAATACTTTTATTTAATTTAATTTAATTAATTAATTAATTTTAATTTAATACTTTTTTTTAAGGAGCACGCGATGAACCCATTTTTTGTCGAGTAGTGTTATTGAACGGAAAGTTCCATAAATCGATTTCCGTATTTACATATAGATTTCAATATACAGTTTTGTATTAATATATTAATTTTTTAACAGCACTACTTTGTGAAATGACTCAGCCTCTTAGTACGAACAGTAACTATTGAATGAGTTGAGATATCCCAAACAAAATTTCGTAGAAATTACATCGAGGTTTCAGCATCACAATATTCTTGTAATTATGTGTAATTTTATAAGAACGCTGCCACATCAACCTGAACCACAGAAATGTAAAGTTGAAAAAGTTTAAAGTAGTAAAAAAAAATATTCATACACGTTGAAATAAGTTTGCAACACAACAGTATTTCATGGGGTTTGGCAAAAAAGTAATTTCGGTTTTCATAAAAAGATTAAGTTTGTTTCGCAGGACTTACTTAACTTAAATTACTATAGAAGCTAATTGAGCGCATAATTCCACTTGTTAATTTAGTCTAATTTTACAACATATTTGTTCACTTTTATTTTTGTAAAAGAAGAAGAAAAGCTGCTTAGACCCACAAAGAGATATGTGATAAGATTATGGTGTGACGTGTCTGAATTGATTTAAAAAAAATCAAAATCACATCTGGAATTTTTCTTTTTTTTACTTCAACATGTCCAGAGTTCTGGCCGACCTACCGAAGTTGATGGACAATCAATTTTAAAATTATAATTGAGTCGAATCCGTCATATATTTGTGTGAGAGATTACAGAAAAGTTTAATGTATCACACACAACAGTTAAAAATCACTTTTCTCAACGTCTTAGACCCGTAACGTAGTTCGATATTTATGTTTCGCACAAGTTGAAAGAGGTTAATTTTAAACAATGCTGTTTCAGCAAATGAAAAATGCATCTCCAATTCAATTAGGTCGACACTGTTTTGAAATGAATCATCACTGGTGATGAAAAATGCGTCGTTTACAATAATTTCAAACAAAATTGGCTTCATGAACCAGCACAAACCATCCGAAGTGCAGCAAAAAAGGATAATGTTATCAATTTGGTGGGATTAGAAAGGTGTCAAGCATTTTGAGCTGCTTTGAAGGAATCAAATTTAGATGTTTACTGTCAACAACTAATCTTTGGTGACTTGTAGAAAACGACTGAATCTTTGTTGGAATTTGATTTCACATCTTTCATCATACAGCTCTGATCTTGTGCCATCAGATTACACCGTGCGACAAAAATCAAAAAATTTCAAAACACACGAAAAAATCGATATGTTCGCGAAACTAGGGGCCAAATGTAGTAAAACTGCGTTTTTAGTTTTTCTCTCTGACATCAGGATTTTTTTAAAAGGACTTTGAAATTTCAAGGACATGTTTATTTCAAGAAATTATTTTAAAAATTGAGCGCATTGTAGAATAATAATATGGATATCAAATGAAAGAGAAAAATCCTTAGAATCTTAGAAAATTTAATGTTTTGGTGCAAAAGGACGAAGAGGTATTGAAAATGTCCTTTAAAAATTTGATCCTTGAATATCCTTGCAAATTCCTAATAATTTTTTTTGAAAAAAATATATCTTAAGGACTAATATGTACACTACTACTTCCTTGAATTTCGTCCTTCTAACTATATTAGTTTAAGATATAAAAAATTTAATACTTCTCTCTATAAAACAAAGAGAAAGGGCTCTTTTTGCGGCCTAAGTGTATCTGTTCGTGCCCAGGCAGCCACTTTAACCTAAACTAACCTAACTAACTAACTTGCAAAGCTCTTTCAATGATGATTATTTCAAAAGGAATTTGCTTCAAAAGGTCAATGCAAAAAATTTAAAATATTACATTAATTAAAGTCAATTTATTGCATAAAAAATTTAGATTTATTTCATACTATAAAACTGAAATAACTTTATTGCCAACCGAATACAAAATACAAAAAAATGTCGCAGTCACAAAACAAGGCGCATGAAAAGTAACTTTAACCTGAAACTATTTTATTCTGAATTTTTTCTTTAGTTATGCAATGCTTTAGTTCTCATGGGAGCACATCAAGATTGAGATGTGTGACTAAATAAGATATTAAAAATTATTCAAGTATTATTTTCGACTTCAAACCATACAAACGACATGCATCAAACATGCTGACATCAAAACCAGCATTTACCCGTTTAAAGTTGGCCCTTGAAAGGCGACGCGTTATCCGCAGCCAATTGTGCACGTCCCAAAAGTGTTTGATGTTTATTTGAAAAGTTTAAAAGTTGCTCAATGCAGTTAGGCGAAACTTTTCGCAAATGCTTGTGCAGAGTCTAATTTATTAAAAAAAAATAACCGCATATGAGCGCATAAAACACATAAATGCGCGCACTTTGCGGCAACCGTCGCATGACGCGTGGATACTGAGCGCTGCAGTGTAAAACAATAACAACAACAACAACAAGAACGGCTACACCAAAGATTACGCACTGTCGCAAAAATGTTGAGTTATTGTTGTGCTATTTTGTTTTGTTGTTTTGTTGTGTGTGTGTGCGCGTGTGTGTGCTTGTTTGGAAAGTTCTCACAACACACACACACAGCAATAAAAGTAACAACAAAAACAATAAGCTGAACAACGCCAACTTGAAAGTTGGGCGCAACTTTGGCGCAAATGCAATTGACTGCACCTAGCTGGCTTCATGCATTACAACAACAACAACAACACCAACAATGATAGCAATGTTTGCCTTGGCAACTTTTGTGTGTGTGCACTCGTCATAATTTATGTTTTATCATCGCTATATGAAAGTGGAGTGGAGAAACAAAAACCAACACAAAAACAAAAACAACACCAGCTGCAAAGCGCACAGTAATTGGCATTTTTGGTATTTTACGATTTTTTTGTTTCGCCTTTTACGCGCCGCTTTCTGTGTGTTGCTGCGGCCTGAGCGCCGCTCATTCCTGCCGCATTTAATGCCACATAAGCCAGCAGCAACAAGCTCGACTGGCATTGGCACTGGCCGAAAAGTTGGCCGCTGCCAAAGTTGCACTTTTTCTCGTTGATTGTTGTTTTTGTTGCTGGATGTGTGTGTTCGCTGCGCAACCGAAAATAATGCACACGATCAAAATAATTGTTCATTTCCCTGCCTGCAAAAAAGCAGCCAAAATAAACTCCAACTCAAACACTGCGTTGTGCCAACAAGCGCACACAACCAGTGAGTGTGTGTTGGGTGGGCACGTGCCGGAAACGGAAATGCGTTTGCACAGAGCTGCAATTGTTTTGCAATAGTTTGCAACAGTGCTGCTGCTCTACCGCTGAAAACTCATCCATATGCATGCGGTGTATGTGTGCATTGTCTAAAACTTCTCGTATAATTTGCACTCATGTCTGTGTGTGTATGTAAATTTTGTCTAAAATGCAAAAATCCCCTGAAAATAGTAACAACAATTTCTGAACGCTGCCTCTTGTACCTACTCGAGTTGTTTGTGTGGTGCAGTCAAACATTTATCTCGGTTTATATTATACTACATATATGCTAAAGTGACCGTTAGGTGTGTCTTAGTGTGGTATGGAAATTATTTGCAGTGCATTTCGGATACATTCGAACCACTATTTTTGTAATATTCAATTAAAAAATACGCTGCATAGCCATAGCCTAAATAAACTGGGCTTCCATTCCAGAATTTTTTGTTTTTCCAAATTATTCCTTTCTGCTAATTTTTTCTCATCTCATCAACCCTTCGTGCCCTGGGATAGTGATTCGTTCCAAAGACAAAATTCAAAAAATTTCTAGTTTAAGAATTTCACGATTTTAATGTCATTTGAAAGGTAAAACTTCACCTAAGAAAACCCAAAAAATATGTGCAAAAAATTAATTCGTGTGTGTGCAAAAGCTGCTCAAAGTCGAAACTTTTTTCACAAAAAAATTTAAACACATATTTTCTGTTTTTTAGTCTATTGAGTAAAAAACATTGTAAAAAGACATGGTTACCAAGAAGTTGCTAAAACTTTCAATGTAGACTAAGAAATGATGTGGCCATTTTCGCTTTTAATTTTTTCTTAAAATTTGCAAAGCTGAGGCTTCTACTTCTTATTTAATAAAAAAAAAATGTTTCAAAATTAAAAACCTTAAAATTGCCAAAATTTAGAGGAAAATATCTAGAAAGTATGTTCCTGGATTTTTTAATATTTTGAGAAGCATTCTTTTTTATCGAATAATATAAACACATACTCCGATATTTTCCGATCTCAGATAATAATTCAATTTGAAAAGTGGTCTACACACCTATTTTTCGACAAAATATATTTTATTTATCCCTGAGTATTCAATCAGCATGAAAAAACTGCACAAATGCAAAACATACATCTATTATTATCATTTTTATTGCAAAACTAAAGGATCCTCATACAATTTCTTTCGCTCTTTGCAATTATCAATGTTGACGTAACTGATAAAATGTAAAATCTGAAAAATCTAAAGCAACACACTTGTTGCTATAGCTTAGCAAAAATTACGAAAAATGCAAATTTAAGTCTCAGGCGTTGCCAAACTACAGAAGTTTAGGAAAAACAAAATGAAGATTTAAAGTCAGCAGACCACGATTAACTAGCTTACCAAATTTTATTAAGAACAGACCACTCCTTCTAATTTTGTCCCGCGGTTGTATGGAGTCGAACCACTGTGCAATGGGCCAATTTGCCCTCCGAGTAGAAGTGGAAGTGGTTTCTGCGCCGCACACACTCTTCCCTACCTAATCTAAGCATCAACACTCCCAAAAAAAATAAAAAAATCATTTACCTTGGCACAAGTTCATATTCTTCCTACTCCAATCTGTTATGATGAGCAGTACGCAGCAAATCTAATATAGCAACAATAACAACAACAACACTGTGTTAGTACGGACTTACGTAAAATGACACACCGCTCATCGAAGACACCAACCTTCGTTATCAACTCCTCCCACCTCTCAGCAAGGGATAGGCAGAGCACGTTGATATAATCAAGGAAAATAAACACTTCATATTCTTTGATATAATTTAACTTATAAATTATAACTAGAAGACTTTAGTTGGTGTCAAATCACTTAGGACTGCTGGCCATAAACTAATCACCCACATTCGTAAAATTTAAATTGATTAAGTCTGATATGGCAAGGCATTCTTGGGTTAAAATGCTCTCATACAAAACGAGTGATTTAAATGGGTTTTGTTTTAATGGTCTCTCCATTTTCTTATTTTCTTTAAATCACTACGCACATACAATTTTTTTCATTTCGCCAACAATTGCTAAAACTTGGTCACCTCATTCGGCGCATTTTGTTGCTGTCACTTTTTACATTGTTTCACTGTTCCAATGACTGCCAGCGACTTGGGCGAGTACATTTACATACGACAACAAAAAACACTTATGTGTGTATGTGTGTATGTGTGCCTTGTGTTCGTTTCAGCACACACACACACACAGACAGTAACGGAAAATACACGCAGAAAACGGCGCAATTACGAACGAAAGGAGCAGAGTGGAGCGTATCGCGTTCTGTAGCCGCCAAAAGGCGCTTCATTGCTTGTCTACTCAAACGCGTTTTATATGCTTTATTTATTAATATATGATTGTTGTTGTTGCTATTATAATTATTATTTTGCTTGTTATAGCTGTGGAGTTTTGCTACGATGGCAAATGTGGTTAAAAAAAAAAAAATACATGAAACAAAACAAACACACGAACGTGCAAACAAGTAACAAAAATAACAACAACAAACACGGATGGAGCAATTTATTCATTTTAGGCATTTGCCGCGTTTAAGAAAAGTTTAATTGCATAATGACTCGAAAAGTGGTTTCGCTTTATGCAAAAGTTTACGCTTTTTAATTAAATATTTACAAATTGTTTGGCTATGCGGTTATGATGCTTTTTGGTTGACTGATGTGGAAATTGTTGCATGAGTGTGTGTGTGTGTGTATTTTTTTTATAGAGGTGGAAAGCATAGAAATCCAGGATGTGGGACTTTTACACACTAAATCCCCCTCGCTACCGTTTATGAGAGCATTGCGTGTGTGTGTGTGTGTGTGTGTGTACAAGGTGCAAGCAAACAAGTGTAGCCCATGTTCGCTGTTGGCTTTCTAGTAATGTTTGGCAAATAAATAAATCAAAAAAGTTGTTAGCAAGGGAAATTGTGGCATTTTTATTATGTACAAAGTAATATTTTGCATAAATATTGTTGAAACTATTTCAAATGTTTGTATTTTAGTTGAAAGTTTTTTGTTTGGTTGTAATAAAAAGTTGAAACATTTATTCAAAATTATTTTTTTTTCAGGACAAAAGGACGGTGGCACACAGCTGAAACTGGTAATCGACTATCCAAATGATATCAAGGCGCTGATGAAACCAATGAGGTGAGTATTGCTGCCATAAAACCACATCAGAAACACATTAGCGAAGCTTAGTCGGGAGGCTTAAGGCAAAAGATAACCTCACCTAACCTTGCTTTTTTAGTTAACTAACTATAAATTAGAGACGTGAAAAAATCTTACACAAACAGTCACGTGGTATCTATCTGACTCTGTTGATTTTTATTTATTTTTTGTCCTTGTTCAATTTGCTTGAGATCATATGGCCTCAACAGGGCTAATGCCTTGTTTTGGTTAGATTAATCGATTGAAGTCCTGCAAAAATGGGTAATTAACCTATCAGCTAGCAGTCTCAGTCCGGGAGACTAGACTCCGTAACTGAAAGTTTATTAGTGGATTGCTGCTCGGTAGGAGGCCTCCCATCTTTCTCTCTCTCTTCTCTCGTTGCTTGATTATTGCTAATATTTTTAGTGCTTGTCATGTTTTTTGATATTTCACCATGAAAATAGTAACAAAAAATAAAGCACTTGTAAAATCATTGCAAAATGTTTACTGCGCTGCACAGTGATCCGACTCCATACAACCGCGGGACAAAATTAGGAGTAGTTTATTTTTTATAAAATTTAGTCAGCTAGTTAATCATGGTCTGCTGAATTAAAATCTCCATTTTGATTCCTTAAGGGGGCTTTCCCGTTTTTCGGTTTCAAAAAATCGTTTTTTTTTTTTACAGAAATCGATTAATGAACCGATTAATGAACCGATTTGGATAAAACTGAGTTTCACGTGTTCACAAATAAATTCTCTATCGCATATCATAGGATTTTTTCAATATTGTGAAATTTCGATTTTTAACAACACTTTTAGTACCAAAATTTTGCAAAAAAATCGATTTTTTTTTTAAATTTGCGCCAAATTTCACCAAGTTGAAATTTTTCAAAAATCCTCCGATGTGCGATAACTAAAACTATGTAATTAATGAAAATGATGGTCAATGATGGATTTGATTTCAGATAAACCGTACCCGAGAAAAGTGTAAAAAACTGGGAGTATGTTTTCCAAACAAGGCAACATAAGTACTTGGCAAGCCGGCGGCCATTTTTTTTTTTCCAAAAAAAAATTTTTTTCAACTCACTATTGTAACAACAAACAAAATAAAAAAGAATTACAACATTTTATCAAACTGTCTTTCCAAAATTAATTCTTGAAAAACACCTCATTTTTCGACGAAAAAACGGGAAAGCCCCCTTAAACTTTTTATAGTTTGGCAATGCCTGAGACTTAAACGTGCAATTTTCGTCATTTTTGGAAAGCTATAACAACAAATGTGTTGGCTAAATTTTTCAGATTTTACATTTAATCAGTTACGTCAACATTGATAATTGCAAAGAGTAACAGAAATTGTCTTAGGTCGCTTTAGTCTTGCAATAAAAAAGAACTTGTAAATTTTTTTTAATTTTTAATGTTGATTGCATACTTTCAGACAAAATGAAATAAATAATAATAAATAAAATATATTTTGTCGAAATATAGGTGTTTAGACCACTTTTCAAATTTAATTATTTTCTGAGATCGGAAGATATCGGAGGATGTGTTTACCTACATTCTTCGATAAAGAAAGGAAGCTTCTTAAAATAAAAAAAAATTCAGGAACATACTTTCACATACTTTTTAGATATTTTCCTCTAAGTTTTGCCAATTTTCAGGTTTTTTAATTTAAAAAATATTTTAAATTAAATGTGAATTAGAAGCCTCAATTTTGCAAATTTTTACAAAACATTAAAAGCGAAATGCTCACATCAATTCTGAATCCATATTCAATGTTTTAGCAACTTTTTGCCAAACATGAATTTTTACAATTTTTTTTACTCAATAGACTAAAAAACAGAAAACATGCGTTGAATTTTTTTTGTGAAAAAAATTTAGACTTTTGACAGTTTTTGCACACACACTATTTGATTTTTTTGGGTTTTCTTAGTTGGAGTTTTACCTTTCAAATTAAATCAAAATCGTTAAATTCTGAGACTATAAATTGTTTGAATTTGTCTATGGAACGAATCACTGTGCGCTGTTCTGAAGATTCTGCTGACTCTACGTTACCAGTTGTAGGTGAAGTAAATTCAAAGTAGATTAGGTTAGGACAGACAGGCAGCTTGCCTACTGTTCTTCTAGTACACTCAAAGTCCTCTAAGACGCATTGCAAACTGTTGCTCTGTGTTAGGTGATTTTCGAAATCAGCCAAAGCTACAAAGTAATGCCCCGTTCTGACTATGTCATATACGGTGCCATTTGTAGTCAGTTAAATGAGAACGGGTTGTCATATGGTGTCATTTGCGTTTGCCTGCATGTATGACTACGATTTGCCATACGAAACGAGAATCAAATGAGAACGATCGAATTTGTGTAGAACGAACGATTTGACTACGTTTGACGAGAAAACAAAAAATGTCAACATGCTGGCAAACCTTGTCATATGTATTTTTCGTCAGTTTTTGCCGTGCAATGAGAACGTATTTGACGACATAGGACGAACATGACATATATGGCAGTGTTTGTCGTCAGTGAATATGACACTATATATGACATAGTCAGAACGGGGCATAAGAAATATAAAAACTTACGCCCCAAAGTATGCTTCGAATAGTTGACCAAATCTCGTTGACATTTATTTCCACTGATAGCCAAAAGCAGCCTTAAAATCATTTGAGCGCCAGTCGTTAGCAGCGTCGAAGCCATATTAAGCATTGCTTTTGTTGTTGTAATTTCGGCATTACATAAATTATTTCATGTGCGTGCATTGAATTCGTTTTTTGCATTTCATTTGGCTTCGACTGCAGTCCGCAGACAGCATCAAGAATGCATACGCAATGCTGGCGCTGACGCCGTTTGTCGTACAGTCGGCGACATAAGAGCGCTTAATCGTGGCTGATTGCAATTAATTGCAGCGGCAATATCCCGCAATTCGAACAACGCCAACAACACCGCACTGCTGCCTCATTAATAATGCCGGCAATGCAAAAGCAGAATTTTTGCAATTTCACGCGCCGTTGTCTGCGCGCATTATTAAATCAGCATTTCGTTCATGTGATATCCACACCGGACACAATGTTAAGGTGCACATTCGTCCGTCCGTTCGTTCGTTCGTTTGTTGGGCCTGTTTGACTGTCCATTATGGCCGCTTTAATTTGCTCTT
The DNA here is from genome assembly GCA_964056695.1 of Melieria picta. NCBI lineage: Eukaryota > Metazoa > Arthropoda > Insecta > Diptera > Ulidiidae > Melieria > Melieria picta. The sequence goes on from OZ057398.1 coordinate 114,269,566, forward strand.
TGCGCAGATTTTCGTGGCTGTGGTTTTTGTTATTGCCGTAAAATGGCAATTTTACTGCACTCTCGCATTGTTTGTGTGTCGAGTTGGAATTTATTTCAGCGATTTATTTTCGCGCCTGTCGCCAAGAAAACAAATTTTAATTCGTCGTAAGTTTGTATTTATTGCATTTTCGAACGACTGCAATGGTTGGCCGCTTGTTTGTGCTTTATTGTGTGTGTATGTGTGTGTGTGTGTGTGTGCATATGCAATATGTGGTAAAAACAATAATAAATTCCATGCAGCATGCATCAGTGTTGCCATGCAAACAAAACTAAATGGCATTTTTGGTTTTTTTAATTTTTTGGAGTTAATTGAAGAAAGAAACTGTGTCATTTGGTTTCAGCCAAAAGTCAAACACTTACCAATCGAATATTGTTTCAATATTTCTATGGTTTCCTATGGTCATTTCTATGGTTTTAAATCACCTTAAATTAATTGGTTACAAACATACATAAAGCGGATCATTAGATTGAAATTTGTCAAAGTGTGTTCAGAATTAAATGTTGCATTTAAGTATTTGTGACGTGATGTGAGGGTTGGCAGGAAGGCTACAAGCCTTCCATGCCACTCAGTCCATTTGGACCATTGCACAGTGATTCGTTCCATAGACAACATTCAAAAAATTTATAGTCTCAGAATTTAACACTAGAATGCCCGACAATCTGATCTACCTAAAATGTCATTTTGACTACAATATTGTTTACTGACTTTTTTTTGATTTTAATGGTTTTTAAGTAGGAAATATTAATAAATGTACACGAGATTAAAATAAAATAAGTAGGTACTTCATTTTTATTTTTTTAAGGTTTACAAAGAAAATTTATTTAATTAAATATAATGGCGTAGTTTACACATAAATGGGATGAAATTTGGAATTTGGAATTTGTGAATAAATTTTGTGAGTGAATTTTGGATTGAAAAATTTGGGAATTGTCACAGCTTCCTATGATATTATTTTTTTTTAAATGTTTGCAATTAGTTGAAATTTTCATATTTCGCAGTAAGATTCGTCTATTTATCAGTAAGATTTGCTGAAAATGTTCTATAGGTAGTCAAAATGACTCCTTTTGGGCATTTAAGGTAAATTTTGCAACATTGGGTTAAAAAATTTGTATACAATATTTTTAATTTATTTATTCCATTTAGCTTTAAAATTAATAAAAGTCACGTAAGATATTTCTTTTAGAAAGCGATGCAATAAAAGCTATTTACAATAAAAGACCTCAATGTAGTCAAAATGACTACCTTGGGCATTCTTGTGTTAACGATTTTGATGTCATGTGAAAGGTAAAACTCCAACTAAGAAAAAATAATTAGGTCAAGTGCAAAAGCTGCTCAAAGTCGGAAATTTTTTCAAAAAAAAAGTGGAAACACATGTTTTCTGTTTTTTAGTCTATTGATTAAACAAAATTTTTTAAATTCATTGTTACCAAGAAGTTGCTAAAACCTTCAATATGGATTAAGAACTGATGTGTCCATTTTTGCTTTCAATTTTTTCTCAAAACTTGCAAACCCGAGGCTTCTACTTTACTTTTAATTTAAAATATTTTTCAAAATCAAAAACCTAAAAATTGGCAAAATTTAGAGGAAAATATCTAAGAAGTATGTTCCTGGATTTTTTTCTATTTTAAGAAGTATTCTTTTTTATCGAATAATATAAACATCCTCCGATATTTTCCGATCTCAGATAATAATTCAATTTGAAAAGTGGTCTAAACACCTATTTTTCGACAAAATATATTTTATTTATCCCTGAAAGTATTCAATCCAAATGAAAAAAATTGCACAAATACAAAACAAACATCTATTATTATCATTTTTATTGCAAAACTAAAGGATCCTCATACAATTTCTGTCACTCTTTGCAATTATCAATGTTGACGTTACCGATTAAATATAAAATCTGGAAAATCTAGCCAACACACTCGTTGCTATAGCACACCAAAAATGACGAAAATTGCAAATTTAAGTTTTTAATTTAAAAAGCATACCAAATTTTATTAAGAACAGACCACTCCTACTAATTTTGTCCCGCGGTTGTATGGAGGCGAATCACTGTGCATTGTACTGTGCCCATGGGGGAGGGTAGAAGACGGGAAATGATAGGGGAGGAGAGGATGAAATATGTGGTATGTGGTAAATATGTGGTATGAGATACCATATATTTCACCTGTTTTGTTTTTTTTGATGTATACGCAACATTGTTTTTTTCCAACATGTGTTACAACTCACATTTCAAGTGGATTCAAGTGCTTTAATGCCGAATCCGAACGACAATTAGCAGTTTTTCTTTCACACTTGGCGGTTCTGTCATTGTCTGCCAAGAGCATCGAGTAGATAGCGATAGAAGTAGCTGAGTCTTTCATCAGCCCAAACGAGGATTCGAACCTAGGGCCTCCGGTTGTGAGAAGCCAGCGCGCTTCCCACTGAACTATCCAGGCCGGCCATTTATGCATTTAGTGAAATATTGTTATGAACCAAATTGCTCACAAGTAAGAAATGATGCAAATTTTTTGTTTCATTTCTTTGACTTTTGATTCAAGTCAACGATTTCCCACAGTTATACAGTTTCATTAAAAACATTTGCGTAGAATTGGCGGCCAGAAATGCCTTCAATTTAATATTTGTTTCTATAAATTCAGTTAGTCACTTCCATATGAAGCAATAAATGCACTAAAAATTTTAGTAGAGAGTAGAATAAATGTGCATGGATTCCACACCGCATGAAAGTGGACAGGGCGAGAATATCAACCATAGAAAATAAAAAATTAAAAACAAAATGAATGACCATTGTATTGCACAAAGGTCTGTCTGGCTGTTAATCTGTTCTTTTTTTGTCTCCCGAGTTCATTTAAATTTTTGTTTCCATGTGTGTCTGCCAGACAAGCTTCCAGTATGTCTCTTTGCCTGTCTGTCTGTCTGTTGAGAACGAATGAACTACATAGCAACTGTTGAACTTAATATGATAATTGAATTGTTTGTTGCAAAACACCCAAAACGCACAGAGGTTAGGTTGGCTTAGGTAACCTGACTACGACGCAGAGATGCTGTTCCTTGCGGTCCCTTGCGATACCAATTGGAGCTCCTTAGTGTTGCGGTTCGACCTAAAAGTTATTGTAGGAATGTGTGTTCCTAGCAGAGTTCAGCGGTGACTTAATGTCGTGTTTGGGAATCCCATCTAACCCAGAAAAGAACCGGACCGCTAAGTGAGTAAGGCACAATCTTGCAATAGCCGGACAGCAAAAAATATGCACAGAGGTCATATGCTCATAAAATATTTTAAAGGTGCTGATGATTTTTAAAATTTTTCGAAATTGCTTCCAATAAACATCAACTAAAATTTTCTCACTGCAAGAGTTTTCACATCGTAAATGTTGCCGCTATCGATACGGTTGAACATTGGTTGCACTCGTAAATCAATGCACAAGTTTATCGAGTGCAAAACTTGCCAATGCACCGATACATGTTTGCTGTTCTCTATATTCACTCTGCACTATCTACTTGTAATTTTTCCGTAACTTTCACACACTTTGCCAGAATTCGCCCGACTGCGCTCTAAGCCATTCTGCCGTTTTCACTCTTCAATTTATTGAAAATGTTTTCCCATTTCATTTTTGCTTTTACACATTTTATTTTATATGCAATAATTTCGTTTTACCCCCCTTGACGATCGTTGGATATCTGTTTTCATTTATTCGTTTGTTTTTTTGCACTATGCATTTTTTCAGATTCCCACGTGACCAGCAAACCCTGCCGAATCACTTCTACTTTACGGACTACGAGCGTCACACTTCAGAGATTGCTTCCTTTCATTTGGACCGGTAAGTGAGAGATTGTTCATGCATACAAACCAAAACTTTTAATTACATGCTCAGGTCCTGCTCGTTGCGCAGCAGTTGGACGTTGTTTTAAATGTCTATATATGTGTGTGTGTGTGCGCGCGTATTCCAGTGTGTGTGTGTGTGTGTATTAGTGCGGACGCTGTGCGCTGCTGATCATTTGAGGTGCTAAAGAATTTTATACATACCAACAACACATATTTACACATACCTATATACTCACACATATCTATATGCATGTATGTGCATATCTATACATGTGTGTGTGTGCGTTAATGGCACACAGTCGACGCTCTTCGGTTTCGTTTCGCCATTGCTGTTGGCGCTCTCTTTCCCGTGTGCACAATCTCTGCCCGGATTATTTACATTTCTGATTTTAATCGGCTTTTGATAAGAAGTATTACAGAAAATGTTGCGTTTATTTCGCTGAAAAAGTGTTTTCTTCCTTTTCTGCCTTTTGCTAGCTGTTTTTTTATTTATGCAATTTTTTATATTTTGCTATTTACGAGCAGCCAGCATTCAATTAAAAGAATAATTTACACATTTAAATGCTATTTACGCAAATGCTGCCACCTCACTGGACGCTCTGGATGTGCTGAATTGTTTGTTGGCGTATTTGCGGTGTGAATACACTAATTTTGCGCTCATCCGGTCAGAAGCGCTGGTTGAGATGTTAAGAAGGCTCTTAAAAATTTTTGCTGTAATTGAGGTTAAATTTTTTTTCAAAAAAAGTATATAACCGCAAATTAAAAATTAAGATTTCTTTCATTAACATTTATGGAGAACTTAAAAAAATGTTGCAATTGTTACTTTTATTTATCAAAGTAATATTTGATCTGAAGTTATTACACTGTTCGACAGTAATTACAGGTATGCTCGAAACAAATATAGTCGAAATCGATCATCTAGAAATAATTTTACATAACGTAGCATACTCAATTTTTAAATTTTTCTGATCCGAAGTCTTTTTAAGAGGACTTGAAACTTTGAGGATATTCACATTTCAGAAAATTTATACTTATACTTATGTATATATAAGACATGGGCATCACATGAAAGAATAAAATTTTCGTTTTCTAATTTTCAGAGAATACACTGAGTCATGTAGATCCATACTTTTAAGCGGCAAGACCTGTTCCAAAACCTGTTTTGCCGCGATTCTTAAAAGGATGTTACCGGTGGAGTAATTTTGCACGTGAAGAAAAAATATTTGAAATGGGCGCAAATTTCAGAAAAATATTGTCTTTATGTTGCATTCATATAGATAAATATTTCCACATGTTCATTATAATTTTTAATATTGACTGATTTGTAAGAAAAAAATTAAATTTAAACAGATCACATTTTAATACAAAAACTTTAAGGGCGGCACTCTGGCGATGTGCCTTGGGCGGCATATAAGCTTTGTCCGCCACTGTGTGTTACACACTTCAGAAGTACGTACAGTATTTATATATTTTTAAAACATGGTTCAAACTACTCCCCAGAGTTCTTTTAAAGTCAAAATGTTCAATAGTTGCAAAACTCTAGGCGATCAAAAGTGATGAGGGTCCAAATAGCCCAGAGTGTTTCCGATGATTGAAAAAAAATATGTATTGTAACGATGAGGCACTCTGTCGCTGTGCCATGCATGAACGCTTTTACGGGCATACTTTTAGGCACACACTTTAGAGTACGGCCGACTTGCTATAATTTCGATATGGCAAGGATGGCTCGCGATGGTAATGGGATGTGCGAGAACGATCGAGAGATGGCCAATTGAATGTGCGAGAACGATGGAGAGATAGTCCAACTGGAATGTTCAAGAACAATCGGCGCGATAACCAAACAAGTATAAAAGGCAGCCGGGTGCAGCGCAGAGGGACAAGTCTTATTTGAACAAGCAAAGTAGTAAAAAGTGTAAAGACAAGAAAAGCGTAAATCTCTAAATAAAGTGATTGTTGGTTTCTGACTGCGTTTTGCACTGAGCAATTGAATTGTGTTTTATTTTTCAAGCACAATCCAGAGATTAAAGAACTCATTTTCGTAACAGTAAGTTCTCCGAAGGTTAAATCAAATTTTTATTTTGAACTGTCAGTACAAATAGATGTCAGTAATATCCTCTCAACAATGTATCGTTTAATATTTTTGAAAATTAGTAACGAATCCGTTTGAAAATAACACTGTACAACACAAAAAAAAATAACAAGGTTCTGACAACGGATTCTGGTAGAGGGGGCCAAAACAAAATATACGTGTATCGGCGTTTTGAAAGTTTACGTCTGAATTTTTTTTTAGGGGCGTCAAAGTTTTCCCTTTTTGCACATTCTTATGGTGAATCCGCGTACGAAAACCATGTAACCTCACATTTTAGGTATATGATGTGTTCTGCAATTTGATGTAAAATACTACGAAGAACATTTTTGTGGAGCATTTTAACCCTGTAGCTCCTATTTGTATGGGTCAATTTGACCATTTTTCTAAAATGCCAAAAATGTCCTGCAAAACAGGACTTTTTAAGGACAAAATGTACCACAAAAATATATACATCAAAGCTCAGAAATTAACTTGAATGCCAGAATTAAGCCAAAACTGAAAATGTGTTTAAGTGTTTATTTCGTACTTAATCAAAATTTGTACTACAATGTCCTTGTTGTCAGAACCTTGTTGTCAGAACATTGTTGTCAGAACCTTGTTATTAAAAAAAAAAATTTAATTTTGTTGTGCAGTGTAATTTGTTCCGGATCTCAGTTTCCTCAGTTTCACCTCTGAAATGTATTTTTTCTAGCTTTTTTGGTTGAGAGTAAAATAATTAAATATAATTAAAATAATAATATAAATAATAACAATTTTGTGGGCAACAAATAAATGCTTATGCCATACTTATTTCTTGCATGTGAATGGAGACTGATTTATTTTACTCCAAACAAATTCAGTTAGAAGAATAAAATTTATGATTGTGATACTACAGACTGCGTTCTTTCTTAAATATTTCTCAGGCAATAAAAAAAAACGAATGCAGAACTTTAATAAAAACGTTACAGAACATTTTACGATATGCTAGTCAACCATCACAATCATTGTGACAATATTTAAATGGTAACAAGATTTCGCATGTAATCAGCTTAACGACTAAATCTTGACTAAAATAATTCCACAAATCTTCTTCCCTTGAATTCTTAATGCAGCTCTATTAACTTTGCATTGACGCATTTGCTCCCCACAAAAATGTCTTCAACGTCTACTCAAGTCGAGTGGCGCATAATTTATATGCTTTGCGCGCCCTTCGCCGACGCCAACTATTGCCCTCATAAAACTACACACACACACACACACACACTTAATCACATCTTCATGGCCCTTCGCTGTGCGGCAACAACAACAAAGCAAAGATCAAGCACCACCACTTGCCACTCACTCACTTTGACGCTCCTCCACTCAGTCAGTCAGTCACCGAACTCGCTCAGCCACTCGTGGTTAATTCAGTTATAAACATAAATATTTTCTAGCATAAATAGAAAAACGGCCAATTCCAGCACTTGAGGCCACAACTGTAGCCCGCAGTCTGGTTGGGGCAATTGCGGTGGGGTGAGGCGTTCAGCTCGAGCACACAATGGACATGCCAAGTGGCAATGCATCATTTTAGAGGAGTTGTCTGAACACGCACAAACATACACAAACAAAAAATATGTATGTATAATAAAAAAAATACAATATAACAACAACAACAAGAACAACAAGAACAACACAATATAAACTCGACAAATCCTGCGAGACGGCCAGCATAAATAAAAACTTACCTCACTCACTTGTTGTGGCTGCGCCAAGTTTCGTCTGAGCACAAAAGCACACAACAACAACTTATGAGCCAAAGAGCTGAGCACAAAACAGGGGAGCGGCGCGGCAAGTGGTGGCGTTGGGCGCCAAAGGGCGCCAGGCAGCACTGAACTGATTGAGAGAGAATCGGTCGGATTGAGAATGGGTCGGACAAAGTTTACACCGAACACATTCGGTGTAGCAAATTTATTTTTATGCAGTTACGCACACCACGAGTGTAGGTGTGTGTGTAATATTTTAATAACAGCAACAACGACAGGGCGCACTTGTGTTAAATTTGGTTTGCTGTGAAATGAAGAAACCTAAAGCCTCGCAACGCAGATGAAGAGTTATGCAACTTGCTGGCGTTTAACATTTTGAAAAGGGTTGTTGTGTCATTGAGTTCTGCCTGTTGTTGTTGTTGTTTTTGTTGTAATGCTATAATTGTTGCTGTGCACACATAGAGTACATTGCAGACGACTTGAACAGGTTTTCATTGTAACGATGGCAACACGAAATTGTGACATTTACTCAAATGACAAACGTCCAAAAGTGCGACGTCAGTCTGCCACTGCTTTTTGTGTACTGAAAAAAAAAACGCTTAGAATTCATGCTGCTGAGATTTGATTAAGTCGTTGAGCTGACTGGTTAGGCAAAGGCTGGAAGAAGATTAAAACTGCACTAAGTTTTAGTCGGTTTTAAGTACCACATTTAGAAATTGCATACTTTTTGTCAGCGCATCTTTAATCGAAGAAAAGCTTGAACTTTTATAAATTCCTTACTAACTGAAAAGGGAAAAATAGTCCAGGGTTTTGTTTTTTCCTTCGTGAGATGTGTCTCTAAAAGACCTCGTTGACTGCTTAGCTTATGAACGAAATTTCTTAGCCAACTCCTAAGAAGTCCTGACTAAGCCATACGTAGAAGAGGTTATGTACTTCCGGTAAGGGGCAAAACGGAATCGTTGTCCGGCCACAGTGGGAAGAAGTGTGGTGGATAATGTCCAGAAGGATGAATAAAAGACACACAAAGCATTGCTTTCGAAGGGACTAAATTAGGCGTTGCACTTTGTGAAAGTTCCACAAAAATAAAATACTTTTTTGGCTCTTTAAATATTTTACAATTTTTAAAAATATTGAATTGCGCTCTTCCCAGGCTCCAGCAACATTTTACATAAGTTGCTTTTTTAAGTGGCTTTAAGTTTATGAATTCGGATTTCTATCCTTTTTAAACTCTTCTTTTTAGGTTGAGCTATCTATGGTGGCTGTCTGAGTATTGGATCCTGGTGCAAGAGCACAGATTGGTACATTCTGATGCCAAAACAGCTATCAATATGTGAATAATATTGACTCAATACTGACGATTATGTGGGAGTGTAATAAAGCCAGCTAGTTTAAACCAATGAAACTGCAAATATGAAATTTAAATTGTAGGTACATCTTTAAAAATGAACCTCCGCTAAGATGGGATTTTTTTCAATTTCGGGGTCTAAAAGGGCAAAACATGGGTTAAGGTTTTCTGTAAAGAAACGCTATTTAATGGGCCTATTGATTTCAAATTTGGTGAAAACACTTCAAATAAAAAATTATTCGAAATTTTTTCGAAAATCAAAATTTAACGAGGCCAACAATGGGTTAAGGTGCGTATACAGGAAGACTAAGAAAAAAACCATGAACCAATGGGCCTATTGACATCAAAGTTGGTGAAAAGATTTGAAATCAAAAATAATTTGACACGTGTTTCTCATCTTTTTGAAAATCAAAATATCTACATATCTAATATATCAAAATAAATTTAGGGGTGAACCAAGGGTTAAAAGTTTGTATGAAGAAACATTAGTTATTACTTCAAATGTGAAATAATCCGGTACGTGTTTTTTTATTTTTACAAAAATCAAAATCTGACGGGGTCAATGACGGGTTACAAGTTTACATGGAGAAACTGTAAAAAACATGAATTAATGGCAGGGACATAACAGTTATAACGTTTTTAGAAAGAAGTTGGAAAATAACTGTTTCACTGTAACAAATATTTTAATTGTTACTTATAATTATTATTCTGAAATAATTATTTTTACATCTATGTATAACTATTATTCGTGACAAATATTTTTTCTGTTGCCTAATAACTATTATCAGCAAGAAATATTTTTTCCATTGCTCGGTAACGTTTATTTTTTGAAAAATATTTTTTCCGTCATCGCATAACTGTTATGAGAGAACAATATTTTTTACGTTGCTCGGTAGCGTTTATATTTTGAAAAATATTTTTTCCATTGCCAGTAACTATTATGAATGGGAAATATTTTTTTACGTTGAGTGGTAACTATTATTTTGCAATATATATTTTTTACTTTGAAAATACCGGCACACAAAAGAAAAAGATGTCTGATCGGTGAATGCGACTATAAATTTTCTATGGAATTAGGTTCGCTGATCATGAATTTGATGCCAGACTAACACCATCACCCATCACTTTTGGAAAAATCGCGAATCTAAAATCGAATCAATGATTAAGTTTTGTATTGTGTGGGTAGTGGGTGCCAGCCCCTTGTCCAGTATCAGTCCCGGTAGAAGGCGTAAGACTTAGGGAAGTCCTTAAATGTGGTGGATACCCCACTCTGACAACTCCTGAAGCCTCATTCATTCAATTGCTAAGGTCGTTTATGTTTCAACTTTACCCAAATTAAAGTAAAATTAAGAGAAAATTTATCTACACTTAACCACAGTTTAAATCATTAAGCCATACTAGCGCACTTAGTTTTATATTTTAATGGGTTCAGACAGAATTATGCCGTCTGCCTTAATTATTTTTTTTTAGCTTCAGTTAATTCTTTTAAAAAATGTTTTTCTTTAAAGTGTTTCCTTAAACAAAAACCTTACCATATTTTACAGTTGCTACTCTGTGTGCACCATTCAGCGACTCTCTGCTCCTCTTCCCCTCTCGAAAATATTTCATTCGAGCTGTCGTCTGCAGTTTTTACATTCACCACCGCCCCCGCATTGTTGTTGTTGCTGTTGTCGAGCGCATTTCTTTATTTACAATCACCGCCGCAGACATCCTTTGTGTGTCGTTGTCGCTGACGTCGTCATTGTCGGTAGCGCAGGCGCGTGTGGGCCCTTGTAATTCATATTATGTACTTATGCGCTGCTTTGTTGTTGTTGCTTTGTTTTTGCATACGGCTAAGCAGCAACAATGCGCACACAACAGTCGTAGCGCAATTTTCTGTTCATGCTTCAGCCGTCAGGCCTTTTCTGCTTTTTGCCATTTTGTGGTCGCACACGCGCCGCAGCCATCTTCTAGGCTCCGCTCCTGCTTGGTTTTTTATTGTGCACTGTGCGCGTATGTATGAAAATGTGTTGTGTATGTGTGTGTAAAAAGCCGTGTATCTTGTTTCAATTTAAAATGTTCTCTTTTTGTGTCATTTTAACTTTACTCTTACTTGATACGGATTTTTCTTTTGTTACTTTTCAGACTTTTGGGCTTCCGACGCGCCATGCCCGTCACCGGACGCCTGCTCAACATCACAACCGAAATTTATCAAGTGGCCGACGACGTCCTGCTGAAGACGTTCTTTGTGTCGCCGTCGGCCAATTTGTGCTTCCACGGCAAGTGCTCGTACTACTGCGACACGTCGCACGCCATCTGCGGCAGGCCGGACACGCTGGAGGGCTCCTTCGCCGCCTTTCTGCCCATGTTCAACAAGTCGCAGAGGAAGGTACGTACGCGCACGCGCCCAGCTCCGCTCGTTGCGTTACGCGTCCATAGCGTCCGATGAGTGGGGACTTTTATGCAACACAATCTGCCCCGGCGGGGGGTGTGTGCGAAGCGGTTTACGATTAATGTTTTACATGATTAATGCTCAGTGGAGCTGCCAGCGCACTTGCGCTCCTTCGTGTTTTTGCTGCTGTTGCGCAATATTTCATATTTTCGTGCAGGTTCTGCCAAATTTTGATGCGAATGTGGATGTGAATGTGTGGTACACGTTTGATAGCATCTAAAAGCAATATTTCTCCTGGCCAAGCGGAGGAGCGAATGCCAGTTTAGCGCACAAATGCAAATTGTCTACATTTGAATTTAATTGAAAGCGATAACAGTTTTAGTTTTGACTCTACACGTGACACGTGCACAACAAATGTTGTGCAATTGTGTGAGATATAAAAGAGAGAAAACCATAAAATTGTAATGCTACGATTATTTGTCAAGTGGGGCTAAAAAAGGACAGTACGGTTGAAGGGAACAGTTGTTGAAGTGGATGGACCAAGTGGTACATTGTGCGCGATGTGGGAAGAGCAATCAAATCAAATGATGTAAGGAGTCGGTAGGAAGAAGAGATATACATTAAAATGTCAGCGTTTGAATTGACTTTTTTTAAAATAGTACTTTAACTTTACAGTGGCGCACAGAGGATTGCATATTGGGGGGAGGGGAAGGGTTGAGTACAACTTTTTGAAATCTTGTTTTGTACCAGCAAATTTTGTATTTGGAAGGTTTTAACCCCCAACCTCCCCCTGTGTGCGCCACTGGCACCTTAATTATTTTCTGTATAATGCCCAGAACACATTGGCAACGGCAGCGACACGACCGCATATGTCGAAATATAGCATCACAGCATTCTTATAGAAGAGATTATTTTGACGACTACACAGCTACACGACCACTGACATAAGTTGTGATCAGTGGTCGTTAGAACTGTTTATATTTTGTAGGCAAAAAAAGAATCAAATGGCTTCACTGCTGTTTTTCTTACTTTGGAATACAAATTCTTGCTTTGGATATTAAATTTGTTAGTGTTTCAGTAAAAATTTACTATTATTTACTATTTACCTTTATATATTTTTTTACCTTGTTTTTTTTTAATTGATTGTAGAACAATAAAATATAGATATAGATTGATAGATATAAACGAATGTCATAAGAGGCACAAAAAAATATGATTGCGGTGCCCTTGCTGCCGTTTTCATTGTAATCAAGTAGTTGGCTACCTGACGACGATTGAAACCGACACCATCTTGGACAGCTACCACAGCTAGGGAGCAGAATTAGCACATAAAGTGCCGTTTTGGTGCCACGTCCTTATTTGTTTTGACATTGGCTCGTATTTTAAATCCGCTTTGTGAAAGTCAGAACGTGAAGAAGTCTCCTAATTGCCATGATTGAAATTGTTCTGAGGTCTGCCGAGAAGAAAGTCTCGAACGAGCGTAGTCTGCGTCTTGCTAAACCCGGACATGTATACAGAAAGTGGATCAATGTCTCTCTCTGATTTTCTTCTCAACAACTGCTACAATGGCTTAGCAGTGAAAGTGATTGAAATGAAATTAATATGCAATATAGTATGAAATTTAATCTGCACCTTAACAGTATTTTCGCTCTCCTAAAAAATTTGAAAATTCGACTTAGGTTGTTTTGTCAAAATGCCACAGATATATTTTCACTCAAACTTGGTAAAAACCCCTTTATTTATATATTTACACATTTTATTTATAATTGAAATAATTGAAATGTATTTCGCAATTTCCAAACAATTTTTTTTTTTTGCAAATTAAACCTTGTTGCGTTGTCAAAAAATGTTCACTAAACTTTTGGCGCGAAAAAACTAAACAAACATTATACTGTGTTCACACAATTTCTCTTATACCGAGGCCTTAGGTTCGAATCCTAGCTCGGGCAAAAACCTCAAAGTGTGAAAGGAAAAATGCCTTTGAAATTTTTGGAAATTGAAAAAAAAACGCCGTTCGGATTCGTTAAACTGTAGGTCCCCTCCCTCCCTTCTCCTATCCGTTTGGAATGTGTGTGGTGATACATGTTGAAAAAACAGTGTTGCATACAAATTTCAAACGGGTACAATTTGTGGTATCACTATAGGCCCATATAGAGGCCTAAGTGTGTCTCATACAGTGGCAGCCACTACGACCTAACCTAACCTAACATTACTGTCACACGGGCAGATAAAGGGTTAAGCAGTTTTCTAAGTACTTTATAGGGAGAGTACTAACTTCAAAGAAATCCTTCTCATTTTCAATTATAAAATTACTGTTTTTCTTTTCTGGCAATTAACTTCACCCACAAAAGTTCCTCATTTCTCCCTACTCACAAATTATGTCATTTCCACTACTCATTCATGACCTTCACAACCCGCCAAAAGTCGTTGAACATTTGTTGCACGCTTGACAGCAGCATTTCTCTTCTTCGCAAGCAGAAACAAACGAGCGCGCCGCACAACTTTATTAAATTTCCTGCAACGGCCGCTGCTCGCATATTTACAACTTTTAATTTGCATAAAAATTAAAAAGCGGGCACCAACAAATTTGATTTCCCCAATTCGTGCGCTTCTTTCGTCTGTCCGCGCGCCAGCCAAAAAATTACAAAACATTTTTCATGTGACAGCAACAATCCGTTACTTGGCCGCCGAATAAAGCAACCGGCCAATAGCAAAAACAACACAGCTTGAATGCAGAGCACAGAAGAAAACCGCACAAGAGTTCGGCTAACATATTGCGAGGCAAACCCAAATATGTGCGAAGCAGACAGCAGAGCACAAAGAGAAAAAGGAGTGTAATTCAAACAGAGCAAAACTTCGGAGAAGGCTGGCCGACTGTAGAAATAGGTTTAAACACGCTTAAAACTCCGTCTGCGTTCGGATTGCAACGCTCGCTCCGGCCGCTGTTTTGTTTGCGCAGCCTCAAAAGGATTTAATTCGACTGTTTTAAGTAAATGTTTTAATTCAATTAGTTCGTACTTAAAAGAAAGGGGCGAAAAAACGCTTGAAGGCAAAGCGCCGCGCGCGCTACTCAGGCCACAAGAGGGCACTTTGCCCTAACTTGGCTGCCACTTTGGCCGCTTTGTTTTGCCATATGCCCGCAAAATTATGCGCTCTGGCAAAAAAGCGAGCGAGCGAGCGAACAACTCCTTTGCATAGCCAAAATAAACAATACCCGCTCTTCAGTCTTTTACATTCCATCTTCATTTTTTTGTTGTTGTTAATTTTCTTTTTCTTTTTTACTTTGTCGCTTGTTGTTGTTGTTGCTTTATTTTCTTTGTCTATGCAAAGTTGATATTAATTTTAAACTTTTCTTCGGCAAATCTTGGCGCTGTATGGCGCAGCGAATACGATGCAGACGCTGAGAAAAATAAAGGATACCACCGGAAGTGGTCCTCGGTGAATTGTTGAATTAATATTTCTTTGTATTTTGAAATATTTGCACGCTGTAGGAGTACTTTTTGTGTTGGCTGTCGTTGTTGTTGTTGTAAGGCTTCTTTATTGGCAACAAATTAAATGCGCTGCTGACAGCAGCTTCTTTGTGCATTTTCTGTGCGGCCTTTGTGTGTGTGTGTGTGTGTGGGAGTGTGGTTGTGGCAGTTTAAAGAAGGGGCAAGTGTCTTGACATTATGTTAGTGATATGATTAAAAGGACATTGGTTTCACATTGAAAACTTATCAGTTTGTTTGTTATGTAAAAACGATCTTTTTTCTCTTTATTCAGTTCGACTCGGAGCATAGGGCCTCAATAAGAATAATGTCTGGTATTGGTTACATTAATCGACTGGAATTCTGCCAGGGTGGGTAATTAGCCTATCGCCAACAGTTCCAAGTGATGGGCGTGTCATCTTTCGTCCACTTAGAAAGACACCTCCGTATGTAAAAGTTTGTAACTGGGTTGTGTAGAACTCCTTTTGTGCATTTGTTGTCGCCAAGTGGGAAGTGTTGTTGAAAAATGCAGAGCTTGGTGACTTTGATGAACTTTTTTGGATGATGCATGCGATGTGACAAATTTTCATTAGTCCTGTACTGGTATTGCTACGAGTTGCTAATCACAACTAATTGAAATGGAAAGGATTTAGCTTGTCCTAAGGTAAAGCATTGGACTGGGTAATGCTTAAGGCGTGGGAAATAATTAGAAAAATGGAAAATTAAGAAAAAGGTGACTCCAAGCCAGCTAAGAATCGAATCCATGGCCTCTGGGATGGGAGCTTAGTCCATTTCATGCTGGTCTACTGTGACAGCGTTCGTGTTAGAAGGACTTGGAACAATGCAAGTAAATTCTGTATAATTCAGTGCTCTAGACTGAGCCTCAGTTTGTTGAGATTTTTTTAATTTTTCACAGGGTTCACTGCTGATTTTATTGAAACCTCAAAAAAGTCTTCATTTTATTACTATTCATTTTACTACTATATATAAATATTTTTTTTACTATAATTTACCGAACAATTACAATTAAAATTTTCTACTGTTTCTTACTAATTTGGGTGCGCTGATTTCGAATCTATCCTCAGATTTTTTTCTAGCAGCTCTAGTTAGTGAGATATAGGTACCATGTAATTTTTTTAGTTGTTCCCTCTACTTTTCCCATATTTTTGATCGCAATTTCTAAACCAATAAACCGGTTGACATCATTTTTACCTCGTTGCATTAGCAACACCGCACGGCTTCTTTTCCAATGCAATTTCTTTTTATAAGTTTTAAAATTCCGCGGTAATTGGACCTCAAAGTTGGAAAATATGGAATTTTAAGGCGTTTTCTTTGATGTTCAAAAACATACACATTTTTTGTATACGTGTATAATGAAAGCCGACACATCAAGCAATACAACACAGCCAAATTATTTGGCGGATTACACATTCGCATCGAAATAATAGCAAAAATGTACCATAGCCATTTTCATCACTTTTCATACTTTTTCCTTAAAAAATTAGGGGCCTAAAAATATGCTCTTTTATATGTTCCATTTATAGTCTGAAATACAAGCAAAAAACAACAAGATTTTGAATTGCTCGAAACAAAAAAAATTAAAAACTTTGCATATTTTGAGGCCCCTAATTTTTTAAGGAAAAAGTATGAAAAGTGATGAAAATGGCTATGGTATTGTATTCCGACAAATAATTTGGCTGTGTTGTATTGCTTGATGTTTCTTCTTAAGATATTCATATACTTCGTAACTTGATTTATGAAACATCTGTACAATTTTCGCCATCAGAAAAAACGCCTTGAAATTCAATATTTTCCTACTTTGAAACCTTATTACAACGCCAATTTAGAACGCATAAAATTGATTAATGTCAGAGAAGATGGCGTCAGATGTTGTGAGTGCAACTATATAAAAATCATGTCGATAGGATTATTGGTTCAGAAATTACAGTCGAAAACGAGAAAAAAGCCGAGGAAAATTCGAAAAAGTTACACGCCCAGTTTTTGCGAAAACTAGAGCTGTTACATAAAAACGGAATATGGTTTGAAAACAGCGTGGAAAAACGATTCAGAGTCATGTAAAAAACTACATGCAACAGACATGCTGTTGTGCAGTGTTATCATATTAAAGCTTTACGCTCTTTTTTCATAACGAGATAAATTTTCTGACTAATTTCTTATGTTAAAAGTGCAGTTTCTCTGCGTAAGGTTAGGTCACATATTACACTAAAATATGGCTCCGTTGTTTCTTTTATTGGAGTAGCTATATTTTTTAATTAAATTTGCCAACAATTCGTAAAGCAATTCGAAAGGTAAAAAATGACCAAAAATCCCAATTGTAATATTTCTCCTTATGGTAAAATATCGTTCAAGGTTAAATTGTAATCAGTATTTTAATTAGAAGCGCCGAACACGTGTACCCATGCACAGTGTTTGCTTTGTTCGCTTTTGTAATTTTATTTTAATTTGTTTTATGTTAGGAAATGCCACATCCTTGTTGTTGCTTTTCGCATTCATTGAAGTATGCGACGGAAGTGTGGCATCAGGATGCTGCGTCCCAGCAGCCATAACAACATTGTTGCGCACATTTTTTCCAGACCATTTGAATGGCACAGCAGCGCTTTCACGCCGCAAACACGGTTTCCGCCAGTGATTTATATGCAGTTAGCACCGCAACTTACCCCTTGTGGCCACTGTGGCTGGCCACCTGAGGCCGCTGCGCTCTTGCTGGCTTGTTGGCATTTCTTGTGTCTAAACTTGCCTTGGCCGCGCTCGTTTTCACACAATTTTTTCTTCAACGATTCTCCTCATCTTCCTCTGTTGCTTTCCACGTGCTCTCTGCCCCCGCGCCGAGTGCTCTTTGTGCCATTTAAGCGCAGCCAACGTTGCTTTTCTTCGTGGCTTTTATTCAATTTCTTTCATTTTAATAATTTTTTATTGCTCGCGTTTGCTGTTGCTTCCGGTTATTAAACAATTTTTTCCCTGCGCCGCTGTGCTGCCAGTGTTTTTCCTTCTCGTGCGGACTTCCAACTTCCGTTGCATTTTAAACACGACTGGCTGGCAGCTCAGCGCAGCTCAGTTTGTCGTTCGTCGCGTGCACGTGGCACGCCACAGACTCGCCCCGTGTGCGTCCAGGTGCGGCGCTGACATGCCATACCCAGCCATGTCTCGTCTAATGATGCCTTTTACCTTTGCATTTTTCATAATCCTTGTTCGCAGCATCGCATTGCCTTTTCATAATTTTAATGAAATTTGTGCTCGCGTCGGCGCTGCCGGCAACCCCACAGCTGCACTGCTGCACACTGCAACCGCCATTACGACGGCATTAATGACATCTTAAGCGCTTAAGCTGACCGCCTTAAATGAGTAAAACATTTGTTGCCTTCATTATTAACGTTGCGTGCAGGGTTCGTATCATTGGCCTTTTGTTTTCATAAAATTCTAGTTGAGACAGCAAAAAGCTGCAGAAAAGACAGACAAATCATTTAGTTTGTAATTTGCATTAATATTTTTAATCTTTGTCTTTTTTTGGCGCAGGTTTGGCGGCATCCATGGCGTCGTTCGTACCACAAGCGCCGAAAGGCTCAATGGGAATCCGATGCCACTTATTGTTCCTTGGTAAGTACGGCGGACAGTTGCAGCATGCGCTGGCCGCCCAATGCAAATCACATGTAAACATTGTTGAGGGGAATTTCGAGGAATTGTCAATATCAACAAAGCACTCGAATAAAATAATAATAAACAAGTACACAGAGCACAAAGCGAAAAGCAGCTGGCGAGCTGCAAGCCAGAGAACGGCGCGAGTGCACCGCAACAATAAGTACACCGCATACATACTCTGTATTTTGTATACTCGAGTGCCATAAACACCGCAAAAGAAATTGTGCGGTGTTGATTTTACTCGTCGTTCATTTGCTGAGAGATTCATGCGATCATAACATACTCAATACTTTTCGTTCTCGTCATATTTCTACTATATAAAAGCAATGAGCGCAAAAAACAGTACCAGGAAATACCGTAACCAGCATGAGCGAAATTTTGAGTAATGTGCGTTTTCGCACTCAAGCTTTTTTTCAATATTTCGTTCGGCACTTTACCTGCACGAATACGTACATAACTTAGGCTCGCGCTTGACTTGTGGGTGACGAGCAGTGTTGCCACTTCAAAAAATTTTTTCCGACCAAATCCGACCTCAACCAACCAAACTAAAAATTGGCGTTATCTTTAAAGTAATTTTTATATTACAATTTCATTTTTTTAATCAATTAATGAAAAGATATTCACATCACAAAACGGACCGAAATTCATTTAACACTTTCGTGTCCGATATCGTATTTTTACGTTTTGTGCCTAACAAACCTAGGAGCCGTTCACGTATTTTTACGTTTTATGGCTAACAAACGTAGGAGCCATTCACGTATTTTTATGTTATTAAAAATTGTAATTTAACTGTTAAGATAAATAAATTAAAAATAGTGGCCCCAACGCAACGGCATACGTAAACAAAGCGGCAATAGGTTTTAGTTTAACTGCACAGAGAGCGGACACGAAAGTGTTAAGCAGACCAACGGACCAAAACTCTGACCAATTTTGGTCCGAAAAGACCAAAAGCGGCAACTCTGGTGACGAGCCTACTCAGCTTCTACACATAGTGCGTATATGCATCTGTACATATACATATTATTTATGTTGTGCACACGAAGTACGATAACTACTTATACTTGCCATCGTACTCGTCGGGTACGATTGCCGAATGTGAAAACAAAAATTTACGAAGCAAAGTAAAGCAGATACCGCGAACTCATATGCTTGAGTGTGCTAATAGCTCAAACGCAGCAATACTCAAATCGACATGGGTATGGTAAATACTCATACAAAATCAATGCGGTGGCGATCACACCGCAACCGCTTTTAAGGCGAGTATACTCAGAGTCATAAAAATAGGCACTCGTGCAGTTCTCTGCTGCAAGCATCGAAATCGCTCATACGGGCAGAAGTTCTGCTATGCAAGTTGAGCAAAGAAGTCGCAGGAACGGCGATTTTTTTCTTTTGGGTTTTTCGTTTTGTTTTGAAAAAGGCTTGAAAAGCCTTAAAATTTTCATAAAGTTTTTAAAAACAAATGAATTTTTTGTTTTAGCTTTCAAAGGCCAACAAAAATTGCAGTGAAATTAAAGTTCTGAGTGAAATTAAAGTTAGGTTCAAATGAAAGACCAAATTGCAAAAGAAGAAACGGGGATAGGTGGCGAAGATGCTTTAACACTAGAATGCCCGACAATCTGACCTACCTAAAATGCCCATATGTAGTTATTTTGACTACAATATTATTTACTGACTTTTCTTTAATTTTATTGGTTTTTAAGTAGCAAATATGAATAAATGTACACGAGATTTAAATAAAATAAGTACTTCATTTTTATTTTTTTATGGTTTACAAATAAATATAATGGCGTACTTTACACATAAATGAGATAAAATGGAATCAAATTTGGAATTTAGAATTTCTGAATGAATTTTGTGAGTTAATTATATCAGGTGTACAACTTTGCTTCCGCCGTTTTCCGATAGGTGGCTGTACCGGCTGAGGCTGGTTGAAATACATAGATGGTAATGCCTTTAAAGTGAGTGTGGACAGTGCCTAACGAATTGTCATCGCCGTTTCAGTGACAATTGTTCTTGTTTTCGTATTATTCACGCTCGAAAATGTCCGTTTATGTGCCCAATTCTCGCCATTTGCGGGAAGTTTTACTTTTCTGTTACAATTCGCAAAAAAATGCAGCTGAAGCGCATCGAATGCTCTCAGAAACTTACGGTGATGCTGCTCTGAGTGAAAGAACGTGTCGGGAGTGGTTTCAACGTTTTAAAAATGGTGATTTCGATGTCGAAGACAAACATGGTGGGTGGTGGGATCAGCTCGGTGTGATTTACTACGAGCTCTTAAAACCGGGTGAAACCATCACAGGAGATCGCTACCGAACGCAACTGATGCGCCTTAGTCGCGCGCTAAAAGAAAAGCGGCCACAATATCAAGAGCGACATGACAAA
Organism: Melieria picta; assembly: GCA_964056695.1. Classification (NCBI taxonomy): domain Eukaryota; kingdom Metazoa; phylum Arthropoda; class Insecta; order Diptera; family Ulidiidae; genus Melieria; species Melieria picta. The sequence continues at coordinate 114,290,463 of OZ057398.1, forward strand.
GTCATCCTCCAACACGACAATGCTCGGCCTCACGTCGCAAAAGTGGTCAAAAAGTACCTGGAAACGCTGAAATGGGAAGTCTTGCCCCACCCGCCGTATTCCCCAGATGTCGCCCCTTCTGACTTCCACCTATTCCGTTCGATGGCACACGGCCTGGCAGATCAACATTTTCAATCCTTCGAAGAATTGGAAAAATGGATTGCTTCATGGATAGCGTCAAAAGAGGACTCCTTTTTTCGAGCCGGGATCCGAAAATTGCCGGAAAGATGGGAGAAAGTTGTCGCTAGCGACGGACAATACTTTGAATAATACATCTGTAAGCACTTTTTCGCAATAAAGCTTTTAATTTTGGAAAAAACGGCGGAAGCAAAGTTGTACACCTAATAGATTGAAAAATTTGGGAATTGTCACAGCTTACTATGAAATTTTTTTTTTTTAATATTTGCAATTATTTGAAATTTTCATATTTCGCAATTGAAGGTGCATATTTGTCTATTTATCAGTAAGATTTGCTGAAAATTGTGTAGAGGTAGTCAAAATTACTTACAAAAATTACAAATTACAAAATTACAAAATTACTACTTACAAACTACTTTTGGGCATTTAAGGTAAATTTTGCAAAATTGGGGTAAACATTTTTTTTTACAATGTTTAAAATTTATTTATTCCATTTAGCTTTAAAAATTAATAAATGTCACGTAAGATATTTTTTTAGATAGCGATGCAATAAAAGTTATCTAAAATAAAAGACCTCAATGTAGTCAAAATGACTACCTTGGGCATTCTAGTGTTAAGGTAAATTTTGCAAAATTGGGGTAAACATTTTTTTACAATATTTTAAATTTATTTATTCCATTTAGCTTTAAAATTAGCAAAAGTCAAGTAAGATATTTTTTTAGAAAGCGATGCAATAAAAGTTATTTACCATAAAAGACCTCAATGTAGTCAAAATGACTACCTTGGGCATTCTAGTGTTAACCCTTTTCGCTTTAACTTTTGCAAATAAAGTTTGTTATTTTCGCCTTTTTGGAGATCTTTTTTGGTTGGGCTTATAATACAAATTATGAGTTTCGAGGTCAACTGAAAATGCCGTGGAAAAAAAGTAGCTGATGAAAAATATGGTTTAAAATGTTATTGGGCTCAAAAGTTGTACACAAAATCCTTCCCCTCCCCAAATGAAATCATGTGTGCGCCACTGCACACCAGTGTCTTTGCAGTAGCGAAAGGGTTAACGGGCGGTTTTAACTTAGACTTATTTTTCTAACATTTCTCACATTTATCAAATTTCCTCGTTCCATCCTTTAATTTTCTCAACAGCTGGCGGCTTACTTATTTTTTTCTTACAACAACTCAATAACATTTCTGCATTTCCCCCCCTTACTTCTAGGTACGTGACATACCGCCCTACGATCAGGGTCGTCGGCTGCTGGATTTGATGGACATGTCCGTCTTTGATTTCCTCACCGGCAACATGGATCGTCATCACTACGAGACTTTCAAGTAAGTGTTCTAAGTAAAGTCAGCTTAAGTTGCACTTGGTTTGCATTGCTTAAATGGAATTTATTAATTTTTTGCTCATGGCAAAAACAACAACTGTTTACAAGTATTTAATTTTGTAATCAAATCCATGTTTAGGCGCATTTACATACTAACAATTCCCTGACCGCTGCCTTTCAAAATCTTAATGAGCTTTTCCACTAAAAAACACAAATAATTCTCCCAAAATTAGTCAACTGCTGTGCCGCTGATTAGCATAACCAACCGTCGCTTTGATGTTGCTTTTTTATTTGCTGCCATTAGCCCCAGTCAAATCGGTGATTGTTGCTTTAAAATTTTTGGTCTCCCTCAGAAAAACGAAACAAAAAAATTCACATCCAAAGCGGCTTCATTAAGTTAGCCGCTCAAGAAAATTCGAAATTCTCACCATGTCGTAGGCCTAATTATTTGTTTGTTAGCACTCGCAGCAACGCACTAACCCTCGATTCATACAGTCGAGCAGCCAACCAGCGCCACTCATCCGTGGCCCCAAAACCATTCGACCTTTTCTGCCGACGACACGTGAACCTAATTTTTTTTCGAACACAACTGTTTTCGGCGTCATGGCGCCGGTCGCCGCGCGTGTTGCTTAACGCTACTCAAATGTCACAATAATTTTAATTAACTTTTAATGAGCTTCGCTGTACTTTCGCGCTGGGTCGATGCCGCTTTCCGTTTTGCGTCGCCACATTGCTGCTTCCTTGCGTTCGGACAATCGCTGCTACGCTTTCGCGCTCGTCGCAGCCGGCGAAAGTTTCGCTGCCAAAGTTCTGGTAATTGTCTGCCATTGTTGCGTCGAGTTGTTGGCATGAAATGTCGCAGTGTCGGCTTGGGTTTCACTTCCGCAAGTCGCCGCGACGAGCGGGACGGAATTAAACAAATTTTTCGTCCGTTCAATTAAAAACGTAAGAATTGCATTCTGCTTCTTACGATTCGATGCATTTTAATTGCAGTTTACGGCAGCGCCGGCAGTGAGTTTCATTGCGTGATTTTCTGCTCTTTTAAAAGCGGAAAGTTTGGGGGGTGGAAAGTAAATGCGGTTGATGATGGGTTTTTGTGCGGTTTGCGGTAAAGTTTGTTAAAGCAAATGTAGCTGCACAAAACTTTAACCAATGAGCAAGAAAGTTCTGACAATTGGATTGAGACAGTAGCGTAGTTAAAAAGGCGAAAGTGACTTAAAAATTGTTAAATCTTATCTCAAAGAGATCATTTACAATAGCAGCTAAAAATATTTGAGGGAATTTTTGTGCAAAGAGCAATTTAAAGTGTAATTTAACCTGAATGTACCGGAATTCCTTTTTTCTCGAATTTTGCCAAAATATATTTTGATCGATGAGCATAACTGAAAACTTATATTTTTTCAGTGCATGTTCAGTATCATTTTGTAATTTCTCAAAATTGTACCTAAAGGTATATCAAAAATATATTTTTTCAGTGCATGTTCAGTACCTTTTTGTAATTTCTCAAAATTGTGCCTAAAAGTATATCAAAAAGAAATGTTGGAACAAATCTATAGCGAACCCTCATGGAAAAAAAACTGAAAATTGGCCCATATAGAACGTATTTTTGTGAATCTAACAAACTAAAAATTTTGTCGGGGAAACGCCCCCAAAAGGCGTGGCTCGGGGTCAAAGTTCAAAGTTTTTATCAAAAAAACTCAATTAATCTCCAACTGATTTACACGACATGGGTATCAAACGAAAGGTCTTTTCCATACCTTTCTATTAATGTGCAACATTAGATACGTAAAATGCACTAATAAAAAGTTTTAAACACAAAAAAAAAATTTTTTTAAAACGGTTTTTTTCTCGAAAAAAATCCATAATAAAGGTGCAATAAGTTTGTACCATATTGTATCCTGTAAAATTCCCTTTACAATGAAATATGAAAATGTATACTTTTGTTGTTTTTCAATATATATTTTTAATTTTTTCTAACTTGACCTTTGGTCCAAAGTAATTTCGTAGTCATCTTCGCCATCACTTTCGGACAATGAGGGCTGTAGGGGGTTTTACAAAGTACCTGCCGTATTAAAAAACGTTTTCAAAAGATCCTGATTTCTAGCTTTACATCCTTTAAGAAGCATAAACTTTGCCAGATAGCCATCGACAAAATCAGAAGTTTTGCACAATTGCAAAACATGGCTATTAGAAAACCAATGACTACCTTCGCGGGGTATTATTTTCCTTTCCATTAATTTTTCAAGGACATTTTCGCTGATCTCAAAAGCCTCTTCACTTTCAAATAGCTGGTACAATTTGAAGGGATTCATGTGGTCCATATTGAAATAAAAATATTGGATAGTTTAGAACTAAAAAGCACACTTATATCCTTCGTTTATCGCCAACCCTTTATATAAAAGCATACTCATTTATTTTTTTCACGAGGGTTCGCTATACTGCATTTATGTCTAAATTTTTTCAGTAAATTTTCAGTGTGACCATATGGTCACTCTATTCGCCACCGGGTTAGAGAGATTAAAAATTCTACTCAAAATTAGGCAACGAATTTTTTGCTGACAATCATTTTCTACATCATTCCAAATGTAGCATTAATTCGATTACAGATAACACTTTTTATTATTAATATTTCAACACTCGCCGATTTTAATTAATTTTATTCAAGTGTGTTCTACAATAAGTGCCTTTTTGTAATTTCTAAAAATTATGCCTAAAAGTATATCACAAAAATGTCGTACTAACACAAACATACCCAAAATAACCTCAATCAAATTTCAACTCTCTGCATACTTTTGCTTGAAGTGGAAAATTCTGTAATAACATTCATTGATTTTATCAACAGAAAAAGGTTCTGTTCACGTCACTGACTTAAACCATTTTCACTGTCATTTTTTGTCGTTGAAATGTTGACTATTTTCCCAAATCCATTAGAGTTGATATTGTCTACGTTCAAACTGTTCAAACGTGTCCTTCTGCAAAAGCAAAAAAGCCCTGCATGCAAAATGTTGAGCTCGATTAAAGCCACAAATGTTTTGAGACCATAGTTGAATTAACAGAAATTGCTTGAAAATCAATTTCAATTTATTAAAATGCATGACAGCAAATTTGCCCGAACCAACATGTGATGAACGCTGACAGGCGTGCAACGTGCAACATGCAGCTGCCAGTTGGCATTTGGCATTTTAAGGCATTTATTGGGCACAAACGTGCGCACACATATCGCTGTGTTGATGCTCACACACACACACACATATATATATATATATACAAATAAGTGCATATGCACTCTGGGTGCGCCTAACCACGAAATCAAGCGCACATGTTGCTTATTTATTTGTCGCTACACACACACACACACATACACAGAAAGACTATCCTTGTATGTTATGCACACAAACAACTACAAATTTCACTTATGTCGTTGTGTATAGACACAAGAATAAATGTCGATGAGTGCTTTGCACATAATGCGATTGGATTATTTCCACTTAAAAGCAATTCAGCTGCTTTTACTTCTTTGCCTTTGCTTCTTCTTCTTCTTAAGCCTCTTCTCAAAACGCGAAGCTTTTGTTGCTATTGTTGTCATTGTGATCGCATTTGCAATGCAAACAAACAGTCATCCGGCATGCTTAAGCACCAACTGTGACTTCCGCACAAACTTCGCGGTCTGTAGGAATTCGGCAATGGCTTTTAACGCAGCAAACACTAAGCATTGTTATTCGTTTTTCACAAACATCGAAAATGGCTTACACCATTGTGTCACTTTCTATTGAAGCTTTGAGCACTGACGTTGTTTTCATGATTCAGAAGATGTGAGACTTTGATGCCGATTCTAATTTATGGATTTAAACAAAAAATTGCATAAAATCAGTTTAATAACGATTGAGATTAAATTTAAATTCGTAATATAATTAGAGCCAAAAAGTATGCAATACTTAATGGCAAGAATAACATACAAAGTTATTGATATTAATTTTCATAAGCATACTTTTAGGTTCACTGTTAACCCTGCATTACTATCGTCTATTACACTAACGCCATTACTAACTATGGGTGTAATTCACCCACAGCTTTTGATTATCTGTTTTACTTATCCATTGAGGTAAAATAAACAAAAATCAAATTTTTTCGTAATCAGAACATCAAAACATGTAAAAACAAAAATGAATTTTTTAATTTTGTTAATTCATTTATTTAATATAAACATTTGTTTATATGCATCTCATTTCAAGAAAAAAAATATGAAATAAAAAGTTGTATTGGGAAAATAGCCACATCTTGCACAATATTTAAGCTATGTTTCTTGGGCTTAGTGATTTAGAAAGCTAAAAAAATAAGTAATAAATAATTATTTAATAATTTTTTTCGGATCGAGGTAAAATTTTGAGTAAAAACTCAAACAAAAATCAACAATATACCTGCTACTTTTAAAGGTTACACCTTGCGACAAAAATCAAAAATTTCCAAACACACGAAAAAATCGATATACTCGCGAAACTAGAGGCCAAATGTAGTAAAACTGCGTTTTTTGTTTTTCTCTCTGACGTCAGGATTTTTTTTAAAGGACTTTGAAATTTCAAGGATATGTTTATTTCAAGGAATTATTTAAAAAATTGAGCGCATTGAAGAATAACAATATTAGTATCAAATGAAAGAGAAAAATCCTTAGAATCTTAGAAAATTTAATGTTTTGGTGCGAAAGGACGAAGAGGTATTGAAAATGTCCTTTTGACTTTAAACTAAACTTTATCCTTGAATATCCTTGGAAATTTCCAATAGTTTTTTTTTAATATATCTTAAGCAGGGACCGAAAATAACTGTTATTTTACAATTTTCAAATCAAAAAGGCATAACGAAAAAATTGTCGGTGGACTTTTTCAAATATACCATTATGATCGTAAAGGCCTCAGCTTCACGAATATTAAACGCCTTTTAAATTTTAGACTTTTACTATAAAAGTTAAAATTAACTGTTATTTTGTGCCTTTTGTTATTTCAGGCAAAAATAACTGTTACTTTTGACTTTTATTTTATCGGTCAAAAATAAAAGTTATTTTGTGACTTTTATTTTTTCGGTCAAATATATCAGGCAATTTGAATTTTTTCAAAGGCCGTTTCACCGACTAAAAAACTATTGATACAATTTTTTTCGTCGCACAAGTCTTATAGCTCAGAATGTGCGGTCTGCTGAGACCAAAAAAATGGTACCAATAGTTTTTTAGTCGGTTAAACGGCCTTTGAAAAAATTCAAATTGCCTGATATATTTGACCGAAAAAATAAAAGTCGCAAAATAACTGTTATTTTTGACCGATAAAATAAAAGTCAAAAGTAACACTTATTTTTGCCTGATATGATAAAAGGCACAAAATAACTTTTATTTTTGTCGGTAAAAATAAAAGTTAAAAGATAACAGTTAAAATCTGACTTTTTTGATAAAAACCATAACCGGTAGGGTCCCTGATCTTAAGGACTAATATGTACACTACTGCATCCTTGAATTTCGTCCTTCTAACTTTATTAGTTTAACCCATTAAGCCCTGAGCGTTGCGTTTGCGCAACGTTTGGGAATTTCGCTATATTAAGTAATTCATAAAGACATAAGACTTGAAAATGGGTAGAATTGGATTAGAATTGATCGTTTTAGATTCTGCCATACTCAAATTTCAAAATTATTTAAATATTCATACGTTTTTTTCGATCCAAAGTCAAAGGTTTTTTTTGGGGAATTTTTGAAATTCAATCAAAAATACTTATTCTTCAAACCTATCAAAATCCCTTAGTGGGCTGCATTTTGCAATGCTAAACTATTTAATAATAAGTTTTGAAATTTTTTTTTTTATTTTTTAAACAAAAAATATGCTTTAAGTTTTGTGTTGCGCGAATGCAACGTTGGGCCTAAACACTGCCAATTTTCATACAACGCAACGCGTGAAAATGTCAAAATCCAAGCAGCTGATATTTTATTGGCACATTTTATTTTCCGCAAATGTTTGATTTTGTTTATTTGTGTAATGTTTGCGAAAAACATGACAAAAAAAAACATGGTATGAATTTTTTGCTTGATTTTTTTTCTTGATTAGGTCAATTAATAAGATTGTGTAAAATTTTATGGAAATCGCACAAGCCTTTCTGGGGTCAGGTTTTAATGGGTTAAGATATAACAAATTTAATGTTATACAAAAAAAAAATTTTTAACTTATCCTAGAGCATAATTTTTAAGGATTTTCTACTAAGTAAATGGTCTATACGTTATTAAAAAAAATTGTCGCCAAAAAGTGAATAAAAATATATAAATGTATTTTATAAAAAATACAACTTCATTACTAACAATCGGTGTTAAGCATCCAGCAATTTTATAACGCCACTACTATCGTGGGTGTAACACACCCAGTGACTTTTTAAAACAATTGTATAAAAGCATCAGCTTTATTTATGCAACTGCAATGTACTCTAAAACCTTCCGAAATATGCAAATGTGGATTACATTATAACTTTATTTTGGTTTTAGTTAAAAAATCTATATTTTACTAAGAAATTGAACTCACAGGGTGGAAAACATTCAATTGCTTGAAAATTTGTTTTATACTATAATCCAAAAAGTATGCAATAGTTAAGAGCTAAAAACAGCAAATATCACCAAAGTTATTTGGTAGTATTTTCCTTAGCATACTTTTAGGTTCTCCGTGAATTTGAAAATTTTGGATAAATATTTATTTATTCATAAAAATGAACCTAAAATCATTGTTGACTCGATTGTTGACGTGCTTAAAATTTCATACAACGAAACAAAATTCTGAAATTTCTAGCGAAATCAACTCTTGAAAACTTGTCAAAAATTTGCAATTCCGCAAGGCTCAAAAACTCCTCATGGACTCCAGAAGTAGCGCTCAAACTCAGAAGTGTAGATAACAAACTTCAACTCTTGCAGCAACCAACGATGCAACATGTCCTTTGCAGCAACAACTCACCTAAGTACGCAGACAGCAACAGCCACCGACAGAATGTTGTGTTTTTAGCTCGCTGACGGCCTTGCACCGTGCCGGCTGTCTATGTGGAAAATGCAAATATTCTTAAATGCATAATCCACGCTGTTGCCATTCGCAGACTCGCCCACACACACACACACACGCACATCGACACACGGCACATGGCTTATCGATGGAATGACTGTTTGCGAACAGCAACAGCAACTACAACGACATTAATTTGCATGTAGATATGCATGTAAATATGTAGATTGGTGTGTAGATAACAGTATCAATGAGCACTGACGTCGCTCAGGTGGTAAACTGGCGCTTTGCTATTATCACTTAAAAGCAAAATCCACCATAACTGCCGCCGTGCGCAGCAAATTGTTGTTGCTGCTGCCGTTCGGTCCCGCTCAGCCTTTGTGGCAGCAAAACTGTTTGTTATGCAGCAAATTGAGTAAAACGCTTATTGCGCGGCATAATGCAACGGCGCGCATTACTCATACGCCGTGGTGGCATCGCGGGCGCGTGCGAAGGCTTTGCGGCATTGGCGCGCGCGCTCAATAATGAATGCACGGGTTAAAGTGCAGTGCAGGAGGCGAGCAGGCAGGCAGAGTGCTTGTTTAATTGCAATGCAGCTTTGCGTTAGTCAATTAAGCGCACTGCGTCGGTGGAGGGGAACACAAGTGCTGCAAAGGGAGTGGCGTATAAGCGCCTAGAAGGCATATTGTGGAAATAATGGACAAAAAGGCATTGGCAATGGCAGTGGCGGATGCACGTTCGTGTGCAATATTAGCGAGGCGAATTATGCGGTTCATTGGTGCCGTTGTAGCTTCCGAAGCTGTTTCTGTCTGTTGCCGGTTAATTCGCTTTGCCTGTAATTTGTAAAATCAATTTTGTAAATTTCAAATATTCAGCCGAAATAAAGCGAAGCATGCAGTCGATTTTCATCGCCAACTGAAAATCTTCTGAAATCTCTTGCACTCATTGGTTTTCAGTTATTTTCGCTCATTCCACAGTTGCTCAAAGCACCAAAACCGCAGCAAATCTGTTTTGCTTTCACCGCTCGCTGCCTCATTGGTGACTACAGGTCAATTGCATTCAAATAATTCCAACTGAATGACTAACCACCACTGATCATCCACCCAGTCTGCGCCAACCAAACGCAACTCTTCGGCTTGGCAACTTTTAAGCCCCTCTTGCGTTTTAAATCAACTTTTGAAAACAAGAATTTTCAATTTATTTTAATTGCAGCACATTAAGCATTCAATTGAACTATCAAACGAAACGAAATTCAAATAGAACGCCAACAAAATAAAATAACCAAAATGCTCTAAGCGCCGCAGCGGCCGTCCCGCAACGGGAATGGCACATTACGAATGCAAATCGGGCCAAAAACAACTGTGCACGAGTCAACTGGATTTAAACCACCAGCCGCCAGTGGCCAACTGAAGACGCATTAAGCGATGCTGCGAACGGAACAATGATTGTCTGGCGGCCTGTTGCGCTCGGCCCTGCACAAACACAAATGCAAAGTGTACGCAATGATTTTAAAACTGAATTCTCATTTCTGTTAATGTGCTCGGCCCGGCGCACATCAAACGCAATTTACGCAAAGTGCTGAATTATTTGGAATTCATTTACGTTAAACTGTCAAAAGTGTAAAGCTGCTTACGATTTTCTATTGGACAATTTTTAATTATCATAAATTTTCACTTGACAACTTTACTGAGCGCTTAAGCAGTGCTTTGTTGATGCGTTGCCTGGGACATGGCTTTTGCTGATTAAAAAAGGGATAATTTTTTAAATTCAATTTTGTTTATAGCAATTACGTAATAATCAGTCAACTGATATTAATGATTGAGAAATGATTGAGCACGTTTTAAGTTTGCAAGTGAGGTGCGATGGCTGCTCATAGTGACCGGTTGAACTTAAATATTGAACAACCACCGCAGATTCTGTGAGATTTTATGCAGTCTTGAGATACTTTTTACTTTATTTGAGTGTAATAGTGATTGATTGAAGTAGAGTAGAAGCGTGGAAAGTGGGCATATATTTCAATTAAAAAAAAAAACATGCACCTAATTCTGTTTTTACACGGTCATTTTTGAAAAAAAAAATTTTAATTTTTTTACACGATTTTATTCCATTTAGCACGATTCAAAATTTTTTGGGCTTAAATTTTTTTTGTCAAATTTAATTTTTGTGAAATATGTTCATATCACAAATTTAGGGAAATTCCCTTTTTGTGGGTACAAGCAAATTTACTTGTCAGAGCAATTGAAATGTGTTAATATTTTGTGAACTATCAATGCAATTAGACGTGTTTGGTAAAGCATTTTTTTATAGACAAATTAGTTTTTCAAACGTTACATTTATTTTAATTTTAACGCATTATGATAAAAAGTAGGCCAAAAAATAATTTATATTCATTCATTTATTTATATTTTTTTATTTTTGTTAAATATTTTATGTATCCTTGTTTTTCACTAATTTTAATAGGTTTTAGAGATAAGGAACCAATCACCTATTTTTGCATACGATCAATGTCTTTTTTTACACGGTTTTTCCTGGAACCAATCTACCCTGTAAAAACAGAATTAGGTGTACATATATTTAGCTATTCTTCTGTCTTAAACGTATTTTAGTCGTTTTTATTTCATATGATACGAATTAATTTTTGTTTCCTGGTTCATTCCTCTCGGTAGTATAGGGCCTTCACAAGACATTGCCTTGTATTGGTTACATTAATCGGTTGTGTTTTTCTGCCAGGGTAGGTGATTAGCCTGCCGCAGGTAGTCATAAGTGATGGGGCTGCCATCTATCGTCGCTTAGGAACAACACCTCCCATGCTGTGAGCCACCGCTCATACCGCCATCTGTTGTGTACAGGAGGTGACAGCAGCATGGTTGGGGACTTTGCTAAGATCGGTTTGGTGCGCTGCTTTCGCTAATGCCCCCTTCCCCTTACTGGTGCACCGTGTAGTTGTATATTTGTTTTCGAATTCATAAGTTTTACTTAATAATTTTCTCTGGTTTGTATTTCATTGCAGAATCTATGGCAACGACACATTCACGCTGCACTTGGATCATGGGCGTGGCTTCGGCAAGGCATACTACGATGAATTAACCATTTTGGCGCCGCTGCTGCAGTGCTGCATGATACGTTCCAAAACGCTACAGCGGCTGTTGCAGTAAGTAATCAACGTCTCTTAGCTATATCCATGAATAAAAAGTTTTGAATGTGTGTTTGAACTTTGAAATTGAATAAAGTTAGTTCATTGAGTTGAGTTGAGTTGAGTTCAGTTATTATTCAGTTCACCTCTGAAGCTTTGTTTAAAGAACTCGATGCCAGAGGTCCAATAAATCTGTCGCACAGTTCGGACTGAATTTCACTATTGGTTCATTGATATTGTTCTCAAACCAACATTGAAGGCGGGAAATTGCATAATCCTGGTGCCTAGCACCAGCACAGCAACTCTTCTACAGAGAACGCATTCTGGGTACTTTTCGTACAAAAACTTCAATGCAAAGTCCGATGTGTAACACGTTGCACTGCTTTGTTGAAACTATTTGTTGTCCAGGGCCATTTCATCAAACTGAGGCAAGCAAAAGAGTCAGTTACCATTGTTCGATTGCGTTCGCCATAGACTATCACCGATTGTCCTTTCACAGTTTCGAAGATATATGGGCCTAATAACGCCACCTGACCATAATCCACGCCAGGCAGTAAGTTTCCCCAGATGCCGAGGAGATTTTTGATACTGTTGCAGATTACTGTTTCCCCATTTTGCTAGCTCCCGAAACCGTTCAACTGAAAATTTCGACTGTAATTACACTGCACAACAAAATCAATTTATTTTCAAAATAACAAGGTTCTGACAACGGATTCTGGTATAGGGGGCCAAAAAAAAGATATACGTGTATCGGCGTTTTAAAAGTTTACGTCTGAATTTTTTTTTAAGGGGGGTCAAAGTTTTCCCCTTTTTGCACATTCTTATGGTGAATCGGCATACGAAAACCATGTAACCTCACATTTTAGGTATATGATGTGTTCAGCAATGTGATGTAAAACACTACGAAGAACATTTTTGTGGCGCATTTTAACCCTGTAGCTCCTATTTGTATGGGTCAATTTGACCCTTTTTTCTAAAATCCCAAAAATGTCCTATAAAACAGGACTTTTTAAGGACAAAATGTACCACGAAAATATTCGGCATAAAATTCTACTATAGGTCTCTGAATACATCAAAGCTCAGAAATTAACTTGAACGCCAGAAATAAGCCAAAACTGAAAATGTGTTTCAGTGTTTATTTCGTACTTATTCAAAATTGGTACTAAAATGTCCTACAAAATTTGATTTTTGAGAGTTAGTGTGTATGGGAAAAATGTTGAATGCAAAATTTCACTATAAGTCACCGTACAAAAGAAAGCTCTAGAACACACATGGACATGGAACATGGAACATGGACAGACATTTGTATATATATCAGACATTTGTATATAATTTGCCAACTCGATTAGGCTCAACGATTTAACCCTAATTCCCAGAAGTGAGCCTCACAATCTCACTAAAGATTTCAAATGGTGAGAAATCCAAAACATTTTCGATTCCATTATTTTATGTAATCCTCTAATGGAATGTTAGAATTATATTGCATTTATAAATTTAACATTTTAGACAGTTTTTGTATTTTTGAAACAAATTTTTTTAGTAAGTTAGCTCATATAAACCTGACAGTCTCACTTCTGGGTTTACGTTACTTTAAAAATTCTAGGAATTAGGGTTAAAAAGGTAGATGCAGAAAAACATTTGTGTTTAATTTTTTATATTCGGATGTGATGCATTAACCATTAAGACTCGGCTCAGCCATCTGGTTGGTAAATTTTTTTGACTGCCTTTCTATAACTCGACCCGTTGTTATACCACAAATTCCACCCGTTCGAGATATGCAACACTCTTTTTTTTCAACACACATTTCAGACTTATGGGTAATTGCCCCATAAATGTCAAACCAACCATTTTTGAACTCAACACAATTAAATGAATCAAACTTGTCTAATAATGTTTTTGTATTTCTTGTTTCGCTCGTAAGGTTTCACAACGGTGCCAAGCCGCTGTCGGAGCTGATGCGTGAATCGATGAGCTACGATCCGGTGGCGCCCGTACTGTGGGAGCCGCACCTGGCGGCGCTCGATCGGCGCGTCAGCATTGTTCTGCAGGGCGTGCGCGACTGCATAAAGAAGAATCCGCCGGAGCAGGCCGGCAACTCGAATGCGGAGCGCGACGAGTCGTCATAGCGGCGAGCGCATGGGCACTTCTACACCGGAGTCTAGCGTTGGCAACACTGGCGCTACTTAACGCTGAAACGGTTGCGTGCGTCCGCCACTGGGCCGAACACTGCTACGGAAAACAAGTAATCATACAGTGGACTGTCAGCGGTGTGACAGCTGGCCGCACATTGTCGACAACAGCTGCAAGCAGTGCGCGCTTCTAAAGCGGCATCTGCGTATGCTGATCCTTTATTTTTTTTTGTTAGATAATTAACATAAATATTACCACTGTAGCGACTACAAATGCGTTTTTAGTGAATACCAAAAAGTAAGGAAAGAATAAGACGAAGAAGAAGAAGCAGCAGCAGCAATAGCAGTTACAATAAATGTTTATAAAAACTAAGCACTAGTTAGCGGTTAAGTTGAGGGTCGAAATTATTTTAGCTAATTGGCTGCGCGCATGCGGCCGTCGTTGAATGATTTGAATGCGTATGATGAGCATTGTGTAAGTAAAAAGTACCTTTAAATTGCAACAACAACAACAACAACAAACGATAAGCATTAAAATGAAATGAAAAGCAAACTGTTTGAAATGTTAACAATAAACGAGCGTAAAGCGTGCAATGTGCAATTGAATATTTTGGCAGCTATTTTCTTGTCAATGTCAAGTCAATGTCAAGTGCTAGGCAGCAAGCAGGTCCTACAGTTGGTGCCAAAAACTAAACTGTCATTAGTGTTGTTAAACCAAGCAAAATGCTGCAGACGTTATAGCAACACAACACACACACAGAGCATGGAATTTAAGCGAAAATGAAGCTCCTACATTGAATCCAAACAAAAAGACTAAAACTATTCAATTTTCTAATAGCGACCTTAAACATTTCAACTCGACATTGCCTACAAATAATATTTTCTCTCATCAATTCCTAAGCTAAAACCTTAACATTAACTAAGAAGCGATTGAAAATATTTAAGCATTCAAATACTATTTCGATTTAAGTTGAAAAGTTTTGCCCGTTTAGGCGCCACACATATCTCATTCGTTTGTGACGGCCAACACAACAAAGTACTTTAAACGTTTCCAAAACACAAAACTAAAAGTATGAAAACTAAAGAAAACACAAAAAAAAAACGCTAAACAAACACACATCCAACCTACTGTTACTTTATACTTAAAAATTAGTTGTTCTATTTTATTGTACGCTATTTTCTATTTTTATCAAACTTGGCTACAATCGAAGACGTTTGCTGGCGTTTGTAGTTGCATTGAAAATACCAAAGAATTTGTGAATTGTTGTTATACAAAATTCCTACTGTTTTTAACTTTTATGAAAAAATATATATTTTTTATTTAATGTCTTTTACCATTTCCCCACTGTGCCGTATTCAGTGGCAACCACAATGACAACAATTGGCTTTTGTTGCACACCTTCGACAACTGTCGCATTGTTCTTGTCTGTCACTGCCATTGGCACAGTGGACACGCGTCCCAACTGCACATTGGCCGCGTTCACACTTCAAATCGAGTTGTACACGCACCGCAGGCCGATGTGTTGTATTAATGTTCTCATTGTTCTGCGTCTTCATCACACATCCCTCGGCAGTGTTGTTGCTCCTGGAGCTGTTAACTGATTTGCCCACCCCCCACACTCGGCACACAACGCATTACATATTTACATACACACTCAACAACAGCAACAACAACTGACAAATTTAAATATTTAGATAATGAATGACTTTAGCATAGCGTAGCGTAAATTTTTCGCCAGACCAGCAAGTTGAAGACACTTAAAGTTTATGTTTAGTCAAATTCTACATACACATACATGCATACAATACAATACATACAACATGTAAATTGATGAGAAATATTTTTTATTACAGTAATATTATTGCAATATTATTATTAATATTATGCTGACTATTATTAATATTTAATGTTATTTAATTGTATTTGTACATAAAAAACAACCAACACAAATAATGAAATGTGAAATTGAATGCAATAACAAAAGGAATGCAATTTCATGCATGCAAAACTACGTCTGTATGTAAGTAATAACATCCAAACCCACACACACACACACAAGCAAAGAAAAAATAAAAATAATAAATTAATTAATACAATAAATGAAATGAAAATCATTCAGCTAATAAAAAAATATTAAAAATTACAAATTAATTGTGGTTTGAATTCAGCGTTGATTGTCTTTGAATTTGTAGCTTTTATTTGTCTATATATATTTTTTGTTTGTTTGAGAAAAACAATAGAATTTATGTAAAATCAATAGAAGTTAACACTAGAATGCCCAAGGTAGTCATTTTGACTACATTGACGTTTTTTATTGTAAATAACTTTTGTTGCATCGCTTTCTAAAAAAATATCTTACGTGGCTTTTATTAATTTTTAAAGCTAAATGGAATAAATAAATTAAAAATATCGTAACAAAAATTTGTACCCCAATTTTGCAAAATTTACCTTAAATGCGCAATGGTACTCATTTTGACTACCTAAATACAATTTTCAGCGAGTCTTACTGATAAATAGACAAATATGCATCTCCAAGTGCAAAATATGAAAATTTCAAATAATTGCAAATATAAAAAAAAAATATCTTAGTAGGTTGTGACAATTCCCAAGTTTTTTAATCCAAAATTCACTCACAAAATTCATTCACAAATTCCAAATTCCAAATTTCATTCCATTTTATCCCATTGATGTGTAAAGTACGCCATTATATTTAAATGAATTTTCTTTATAAACCAAAAATAAAATAAAAACTTAATGCTTATTTTAGTTTAATCTCGTGACATTTATTCATATTTGCTACTTAAAAACCAAAAAAATTAAAAAAAGTCAGTAAATAATAATGTAGTCAAAATGACTACATGTGGGCATTTTAGGTATGTCAGATTGTCGGGCATTCTAGTGTTAACCCTAATTCCCAGAATTTTAAAAGTAACGTAAACCCAGAAGTGAGACTGTCAGGCTTATATGAGCTAAACTACTGAAAACATTTGTTTAAAAAGGATACAAACTGTCTAAAATTTATAAATGCAATATAATTTTAACATTCCATTAGAGGATTACATAAAATAATGGAATCGAAAATCTTTTGGATTTCTCACCATTTGAAATCTTTAGTGAGACTGTAAGGCTTACTTCTGGGAATTGGGGTTAACGGGACTGTGAGGTTTGTTCTAACTGAAAACTGAGGTTAGGTTATGGTGATTGGCTCTGTAAGAGACACACTCGGAGGCCTATTGTGAGGCCCATTGTAATACCAAATATTTCACCCTTTTTTTGAAATGTGTATGCAACGCTGTTTTTTCAACTTATGTTACATCACTCATTTCAAGCGGATGGGGAAATGGAGGAGGAGACCTACAGTTTAACGCCGAATCCGAACGGCGGTTGGCAGTTTTTTTTTCTTTCACACTTGGAGGTTTTGCCATTGCCTGCCAAAAGCGCCCTTGTGCGATTCTTGTAATTCTCATCTGCTTCATGTGGACAGCGGTAGAAGTAGATGAGCGTTTTACTAGCCCAGTGTTGCCAGATCAGGAGATTTCCTCCTAGATTTAGGAGATTCTTGGCCTTTAGCAGAATTTATAGGAGAATTGTTTAGAAGAAAGTTTAGGAGATTTATATTTTATGTTAGGGGATTTTTCGGATCCTTAGTGGATTTTTGGGAGATTTTAGAATAACGAAGTATGATGTATTGGAAACACTAGCAACAAAACATATTTTTGCAACTATTTTAATAGTCAAAGCACCCTGTTGTTTTAAAAATTTGTAAGCTTACAAAATGTAAGCTCGTTCTGTCTCGTTCTCACTTATTGCTGTCACAATGAAATCCCGCCAAACATGGCACTTTTTGTTTAATTAATTTGTTATATGTTTTGTATTTGTTATGTTTTGGTTGTTAAGCTGAAAATGAATAAAAAAAGGCTGCAATAAAAAATTATATGTATATATTTTTATTTTTTATGAGAAGTTTAATTCCTTTAAAATGACGCAAATTATAAAAAAATTTTAGGAGATGTTTTTCAACTTTTGGGAGGAAATTTCAGTATTTTTTTAAGATTTAGGAGAAAGTCTTTTCAGGTATCTGGCAACACTGTACCAGCCCGAGCTAGGAATCGAACTTAGGGCCTCTGGCGTGAGAAGTCAGCGCGCTACCCGCTGGACTATCGAGGCCCACTTCATATGTAGAATAGAATAGATTTTAATGAAGTTTGTTGCACTGAGGCCAGAAATGATCTATTGTGCCCCCTACAAATTGTTAGAGAACATCCCCTAGACCCACTGACCTAATGAAGCTTAGATATTCATGGGGGTTTAGGTGCTTGATGTTTTCTTCTGCAAGCCAGAACGGGCCCAGGTGAAGAATCCTGCTACGACATGCCGCATCGCAGTGTAGTGTAATGTGTTCGGAAGTCTCCTCTGCTGTTCCGCAGAGTCTACAGACGTTAACCTGTTCTAGCCCGATTGTATGCATATGTGTCCTCAGTCTGCAGTGCCCAGTTAGAAGACCGGTTATTCCTTAGTTTAAGGCATTCTTCACTCCATTTGGGGTTATAACTTTTTATAAAGATTTTCGACTACCTAGCAGAAGCCTAAATTAGATGAGGCAAAGGCTAAATGAGTCCGAGATACATACTCCGAATATACACATCGATCCCATGCAGTCTTATAAACATGATTTCGAACCGCCTTGAACATTTGGAACGTAATGAATCAACGCGAATTTCATGTGTTCTTTAATTTTTAAGTCATTACGAAAGTGGGTACAAATGATTAAAAATTTTCAAAGTGTTGCTTGAAAATTAGTAATGAAGATGCAATTTTAGCTTTTTGCTGCATTTTCAAATAAAAAAGCAAGCAACACTAACAGCTGATATTCATTAGAGGTAAAAAAAAGTAGTAAGTAAGTAGTGTCTTCATTCAATTCACTTCTGAAATCAATACAAATATAAACACCTAACCGAAAGCGCATCGAGTCAATTCGAATCGACTGGTACATGGTCACATAAATGCTGTATGGAAAGTAGCCAAACTATACATAAATAGGGAGTGTTTTGCAATCAGGCTATTTTAAAGGCACTTCAATCATTTGTTATGAAATGGATTTGGGCTAAAAAGTTGTACGCAAAACCCCCACAAAATGAAATCCTGTGTACCGAGCGTGTGAAAATTATTAAAAAATATTATTGAAATTCCAGCTCAGTTGCCATACAACTGACGCAACACTCGAAATTGTAAAGGAGAAATTTGTTGACCGGGTTATCTCATCAATTGGCCGCCACTATCATGCGACTTGGCTCCCCTCGATTTTTTTCCCTGAGACTATGGTCAAGTGCTTAGTCTACGCTAACAAGCCAAACACTTTGAACGAGCTCGAGGCCAACATTCGAGACGCCATTGCCGGAATACTTAATGCAGCACATATTGGATCGAGTAATCAAAAATTGGACCAACTGCTGGAAGCACTGCCAACAAAAGCGAGGCGGCCATTTGAATGGTGTGCTCTTCCATATAACTTTATTTCCATATAACTTTATAACTTTATTTTCTTATCGTTCTTATCTGCTCACCCTTTATTATTGTGCAATGAAGTGAACAATTAAATGGAGAACATTTGGAAGAAATTTATACTCCCGCGCACAGTAAGCTTGACTTTGTATTCATCATCGGTAGTGAAACCGTTTTCTGTCACTGCAATACAAGGAAAACATTAGATTCGACAGACCCGATCGATCAGTCCCATCTATGCGTCCCTTTCTCATCCAAATCATCGCTGGAACACCATAATTGTCACTGCGTCATGGATCCCATCCAAGTTAAAACTCAACTCAAGTATTCAAGTCAGTCGTATGTGGAAATCTCTATACTGTAAAACATTCTAAAAACTGCGCTCGGTTCATTTGTTGTACCATAACTCATTTCAAATATACATAGCAATGGTTTTTTAAGAAGAAGAACTTTCCAACAATTCCTTACAAACATAGGTTGTCAATTATTCTAGTAATAAAAATGTGCATTGTAATTTCATTCCAATAAAAAAGATGTACGTACGTAAACAGTGGCGCACACAGAGGGGAGAATTGGGGATTCAAACTCTCCCCTAAATACCAAAATTTGTGGTACAAAATATGATTTCAAATGGAATTTAGCGCAAAAGTTGTACGCAAAACTCTTCCTCCCAAAATGAAATCCTATGTGCGTCACTGTATGTAATACATAGCACCGAACTGCAGTATTACGTTGTCAACGTTGTAAATTTTTCACTTTTCGCTTCATCTTGCTTGCTTACTAACTGATTAAGAACTCCATCAGAATAATCACATTTTGGTGACTCAGCTTTGTCTGCAACAGGAAATTGCATGCAGCCTCATCAAGTCATTACATCAAATCAGCGCGCAGTTGACTTTTTTGTTATTCGACGGCAACATAATTCGCTGCTTTTGTTATGGTGCTCCATCTTCTGTTTGTGAATATATTTTTTGCGGCACATTTATAGAGAAAATAACACAAAGGTGCCATGGCGTCGTGGTGTCAGCCTGCAGCGAAAACTGGACAACCTATTCACCAGTTCAACATTCGTTGGAATCAAAAATGGATGGAAAATCCTCAACGCTGCTTTATAACTGTCATCAAAGACGTGTCAAGTGCAAGCAAAACATGGTCAGAAATTTTAATGTAATAAATGTACGCTTGAAGCAGTCGCATAGATAAAGGAAGAAACAGATAGGAGAAAGACAAGTTGATAATTTTGAGCTGTGTGCTATGAACATTTTTAATTTGTATTTTAAGTGCACAATGCAGCTATGAGTAACTCAGAGTTGCCAGATACCTGAAATGACTTTCTCCTTAATCTTAAAAAAATACCGAAATTTCCTCCCAAAAGTTAAAAAAATCTTCTAAAATTTTTTTATAATTTGCGTCATTTTAAAGGAATTAAACTTCTCATAAAAAATAAAAATATCTACATATAATTTTTTTCATGCAGCCTTTTTTTATTCATTTTCAGCTTAACAACAAAAACTTATCTAAAACAAAACATATAACATTACATATAACAAAACATTAACATTAATTAAACAAAAAGTGTCATTTTTGGCGGGATTTCATTGTGACAGCAATAAGTCAGAACGAGACAGAACGAGCTTACCTTTTCTTAAGCTTACAAATTTTTAACACATAAGGGTGCTTTGACTATTAAAATAGTTGCAAAAATATGTTTTGTTTAGTGTCCGACCGAAACCACTTTTTTGGGCCGAAACCGAAACCGAATATTCGGTTTTTTTTTAATATTCGGCCGAAACCGAAACTTTCTAGTTGAAATAAAAATCACCATATCAAGCACTTTTTTCAACAAACGAATTTTACATTAAGTAAATAAAGAACAAACCAACATAGCATAAATAAATAAATACTTATTAAAAAAAACAATTTATTATTTTTTTAAAAACGTAAACATGAAAAAATCACCCTTTCGTACCTTACTCGCTAATATTCAAAATTAAATAATTTAATATTATATGCTAAAAAATGAAGTTTATTTACATTGCTGGCATCTAAATTACTCCTCCTTTCACTATATATCTGCTACACAATAAAATGTAAAAAATATTCTAGAAAGTTTCGGTTTCGGCTATTCGGCCATTTTTTGGCCGAAACTGAAATCGAAACCGAAACCACTTATTTGGGCCGAAACCGAAACCGAATATTCGGTCGAACACTAGTTTTGTTGCTTGTGTTTCCAATACATCATACTTCGTTATTCAAAAATCTCCCAAAAATCCACTAAGGATCCGTAAAATCCCTTAACATAAAATATAAATCTCTTAAACTTTCTCCTAAACAATTCTTCCTCCTAAAAATTCTGCTAAAGGCCAAGAATCTTCTAAATCTAGGAGGAAATCTCCTGATCTGGCAACACTGGAGTAACTGCTGGATTTGATAACTTAGCTCTTATCAGAATAGGAACACACTCAAAGTATTTTCTTCTTCTTACTCTTTTTATATCACTACGGGCCATTTAAAGATATTTATATTTTTATGCAAAACACCGCCACTGGTTTTACTTTTATCTGTGGTCGCTCCAAACTGTTCAAATTGAGTGTAGATACTGTTGCGCTCTCTGTTGCTCTCCAGCTGGTCTCAGCGCAGCATAAGTCAGCTATTCATGCGTTCTCCCACTGAATTGAAGCATGTGAAAATATTTTTAATTTAATCAACAATTCTGTGGTAAAAAGCAATAATCGCTTAAGTCCATAAGTATTATTTTGAACAGCAAGTTTTAAAACAATATAGCAATGATGTCTTAAGTCGACTTAAGTGTTTATTGTTTTTGACCAGAGAAAAGCGTTGAGCTGCAATAACACTGTGACACAGCAATTTGCGTACATTGGAAAAAGCGATAGATAAGAAAATTATTATAGATACTACTTCCTAAGATCCCATTTAAGAAATTCAGAGCTCTACTATGTTTTACTGAGCTTTTTGTTTTCATTGATCTAATGGGTTCCAAAAAGTGAAACACTTTTTTTAGAGTGGGGTTCCGTATAAAACTATTGAGGAGAATGTAATTTTAAGCCATCAATAGTTCACAATATTTTTGTAACAAACATACCTATATTTGAAAAGTTTAAATCCTCCAAAGCCTGACGATATGTATTCATTTTCTGCTCAATGTCAATCTTCGTATCAGTTAGGTTAGGTTATGTTAGGTTAAAGTGGCTGCCTGGGCGCAGGACTTGCCGAAAGACACACTTAGGCCGCAAAAAGAGTCAATTGTGATAACCAGGGAAAGGATTTTGAGGTCCTAAAAACCTATAAAAAAGGCAAAATAAAATAGCAAAAAAGGCACGGAAAGGCACTAAAAACTGCCAAAAAGCCAGAAAAAGGCACTAAAAACTGCCTGAAAAGGCAAAATATGGCATTAAAAACTGTTAAAAAGGAAAAAACCGGCATTTAAAAATAAGAAAAAAATACTAGAAAATCTCAAAAAAAAAAATAATTTTATTTCATCTGACGTATGCAACATACAATATTATATCTCGTTTTTTGTAAAAGAAAAGGAACATCAAGGTTTTCAAGGTTTTAGGTTTGCGCTCAACAAATCTTGAAAAAGGCATTTTGTGGCATTTATAGGTAAAATTGGCACTAAAAAAGGCATTTATGGGTGAAAAAGGCAAACTGCAAAAAAAGGCAAAATAAAAGTGGTATACAGTGGACCCTCGGTTAACGTACACAATTGGTTCCAGCATCTTGTTCGTTATGCGAAACGTTCGTTAAGCAAAACCATTATTCCCATATAAATCAATGTAAAATGAATTAATGCGTTCCAGGTCGAAAAAAATACACTCTAATATGTTTCAATTTGAACTTTTATTGAAAGAATGTAACATAAAATGCATCAAAAGAACTGAAAAAATACACCATTTAAAGTTCAGCTTTTATTGAAAGAAAGTTAAATGAAACGTATAAAATTTTTTAAGGAACTGAATATATATTGGACGGAAGGAGACAATCTGAAATGGAAAAAATAAAGAGTTTAGAAAAGAAAAATTTTTTTATAATTGGTACATGCATACCTAGTTTTTTTTAAACAAAAAACTGTCTAGAATCGTTTGTTTCTGACGTCGCTTCAAAATTTGTTGAAAATGAGACACAGCAATTAAGGTTTCCCCCTTTTTCGTTGGTCGTTATGCGAAACTTCGTTCGTTAAGAGAAACTTTTTTTCCCAAAAAAAAGTGTTCGTTATGCGAAATGTTCGTTATGCGGGGCGTTCGTTAACCGAGGGTCCACTGTATTTCTAATCAGGAGGACCTAATTCGTGCTCATTTTCAATCAGAAATGCTCTATCCAGCAGCAAACAAAAAAGGCAATTTTAACAAAATCCTTTCCCTGGTGATAACACAAGGAAAAAGTGATCAAACTTACTGCAAGTCAAAGTGCCTATACAAGCCAATTTGTTTTGTGGCTTAAATCTGGCAACTCTCTTATTTTGACTGATCTGAGGTCGTCGTGATTTACCAAAGAAAGTGGAGCCTAAGGCTTGCCACCTTCGTACAAAGAGAACCGGGCAGTGACAGAGAAGGTGACTTATAGATTCTTCCTCCTCTTTAAGCCGATAGCCCTGCCTAGCTGGCGCTTTTTAATTTTAAATTAATTATAATGTTTACTGTAATTAATTTTAAATAAATAAATAAATAAAAATAATGTTCCTCCTCTTCATTTTCACAACTGCGGCCAAATGCCCAACTGTTCGCATCAGTTATTCGTACACTCTGTAGCACAGTGTAGACGGACAATGCCATAGTGCCGGCTGTCGTAGAGCACAGCAAGTGACCGATTAGTTGCTGCCAAGCGATCGCATTGATTGGTTGTGTGGAACGCGTGAAGCACTAACATTGGTACCGGCGAAATCAGCTGAACGACAACAAGCAAGCAAATTGCCAAACGAAACAGCAAGTAAATAAAATTGAAAAAAATGCAATAAAAATCGTGTTAACATGCTGACGACATCAACGCCAGTTTGGCATATAACACGTGCAAAGTTCAATGAACAATGAACAACGTGTCTGTTGATGAAAGCGAAAGCAAATTACGACAGATGCTTGACGCGATCAACGTTCAACGAACTGACTGTTGATGTGGGCGTCGTTGCTTACATAATTTTACACAGTCGACTGAACTTGAACCTGAAATGGTTAAATCATAAATTGTGAAATTGAATTAGTGTTGAGCTCCAAGTGAGCTCGAGTGTCACTCACGACCAGTAATTTCGTTTGGAAAAGTGTTGTGTTCGAGTGCTCGATTCTTGTGCTTATTAACTGATAATATTTAACATTGAACGCATAATGAAGAATTATCAGTCAATTGGCACTTTGCCAATCATAAACACTGATTGCGAGCAATTTCATTCATGCCTAGAGCTTCTCGCTGATCAGATTTCATAAGCAAAAGCGGCAACTGTTGACAAGTGCTGTCATTTCACACTCGATGGAGCGTCTGCCCGTTGATAAAAGTGTGCAGTCTCGCGCATAAAAATATGAATAGCTCAACTCATTGCGCCACTACAAGAACAACTAGCAACAGCTTTGCTTATTTGCATTGATTTGTTCGCTTGTCCATGTTGAGTGTTGATTGTTTTTGCTGTTTTGCAATTTCAGCGCATTTTCTTTGCACCCTTTTTGGAAACTGTCTGGCGCGCAATTATGTCGCATTATGTGGTCGATGTGCGTTCGGATACGGTGAGTCTGCCCACTGCCGCCATGCGTCAGGCCATGTTCGAGTGTGCGCTCGGCGACGACGTGTACGGCGAGGATCCCACTGTGCTCGAGCTGGAGCAGCGTGCGGCGCGCCTCTTCGAAAAGGAGGCTGGGCTATTTGTGCCCAGCGGCACAATGGGCAACTTGCTGGCTAGTGAGTACAATCAATTTCAACCAATTTAATCTCATTTGAAAAAGCAAAAAAATAAATACAGAAATTTAAATTAATCTATCTGTTGATACACTGTAAAAAAAATCATTGTTTAACACATTCTATGAGAAGAACTTTGAAGAGAATTGGAGCGATTATTAGGAACAATAAGTCTTTAGTTTTGTTAAAGATTGCCTTAAATTATTGGTGAGAGTAGGTAATGAGCAGGGAAAGGATTTTGTGGAAATTGCCTTTTTTGTTTGCTGCTGGATAGAGCATTTCTGATTGAAAATAAGCACGAATTAGGTCCTCCTGATTAGAAATATACCACTTTTATTATGCCTTTTTTTGCCTTAAAAAGGCAGTTTGCCTTTTTCACCCATAAATGCCTTTTTTAAGTGCTTATTTTACCTATAAATGCCACAACATGCCTGTTTCAAGATTTGTCGAGCGCCTTTTTATTTTTCTTTCGTTTTTAATATCTTCCCCCCTTTTGTTTCGCAAAAATACCTTGAAACTAAAAAAAAATTAAGTAGCAACATTGCAATTTCGTTAACTTATCGATGTTGTTACATTGATTTGATCATTCCTAAGCCGTTATTTTTTGTTGTGCAGTGGAAAATTCAAAGAAAAAAACATGCCAAAATCAAAAAATTCGGTTAGCGCAAACATTTTATTTATTTTTTTGTGATACAAGTACGGCTTTTATGCTTTTATATGAGAAGTTAAAATATGAATTTAAAATATGTGCCTACATTTCAATTAAAATATCTTAGTTTTAGTTTTTAACTATCTTTGAAAACTTTGATGTTCCTTTTCTTTTACAAAAAACGAGGTATAAATATTGTATGCTGCATACGGCAGATGAAATAAAATTATAAAAAAATACATACCGTTCCCCCTTTTTTTTAGATTTTCTAGTATTTTTTCTTATTTTTAAACGCCTGTTTTTGCCTTTTTAACAGTTTTTAATGCCCTATTTTGCCTTTTTAGGCAGTTTTTAGTGCCTTTTTCTGCCTTTTTGGCAGTTTTTAGTGCCTTTCCGTGCCTTTTTTGTTATTTTATTTTGCCTTTTTTATAGGTTTTTAGGTCCTCAAAATCCTTTCCCTGGTAATGAGACACAATGTGTTAAATCCTGAAGATAATCGTTGGAGATAGTCAAATCAATTAGACCTCTTGATAAGCAGAGCAGATAGGAAATTTCAACTTTGGACCAGGGTAGGGAGTCAACACTCCTACAGAGTTGGGCAGACACCGGAAGTGTTGTTTTGTTCCTACCTCTTCCTCATCTACGCAGCTCCTGAAGCGATAACTTTTATTTTTACTTATTTTTAGTATAGTTACTTTTCAGTTAGTTATAGTTAGATCAGTTAGTTTTTCTAGAGAGCTTTTCTCACTAAACAGAGAACAGATCAATACCGTAGTAATTGTCCTAATGGGCCTCTGTTTAATTTGAACTCACGCAAGAAGGTTGGGGTTGTTTTCAAATGACTTCTGTCGCAGCTTTAGAGCAGATTCGGGATTTAAACTTTTACTGCGCTAACCAGGACTATCAAAAATTTTGACCCCCATGGTAGGAAGTTAGCACTCTTACAGAGCTGAGCAGACACAAGAAATGTTGTATTGTTCCTAGCTTTTCCTTATCACCGCAGCTATCCATACAGCTAAGACTTCTGTCTTAGCTGTATGGATAAGGAAGAGGAAGAAAATACACTTCACCTTCTATGTATTTATCTTGCTTTACACAAAAGAAATCTTCTTCGACAGTTTAGGGGATCGAACCGATAAAACTAAGGTAAGTAAGCTTCTTGAGAATCTCAATCTAGTTGAATGAGTGAGCGATTTTATGTTCGACTGCTTGCAGTATCCCAATGGGTCTTCATAGCCTAAGAGGACTCCGGCTTGAGCCAGCCACTCCAACTTATTTTGTATATTTTGATTTTTGTTGCGGGGGTTTGAACCCTCAAAACGACCTAAACACAAAAATTGATGGTACAAAATATGGTTTCAAATGGTATTCGGCTCAAGAGTTGTACGCATACCCCCACGCTCCCCAAATGAGATCATGTGTGCGCCACTGATGACTTCAGTATAAAAATTGTTTGTGTTTTGACTAAGTGGTCTTTTTTCCATAAATACCGTAGATAAGAAATAATTATGTACACTATGATCAATAAGTACCGGGACTGTGTCAAAAAAACAAAATTGTTTTATTCTTCTGGTAAATTTATTTTATCCCCTTCAAAATAAGCCCCATCTGAAGCAATACACATATGCCAACGGTTAATGCAATCGTCCATGCACTTCTGGTAAGCCGAAGCAGTTATGGCCTTCAGCTCTCGCGTCGCATTTTCTTTTATGACCTCTATGGACTCAAATCTCTTTCCACGAAGCGGTAACTTGAGTCGGGAGAACAGGAAAAAGTCACATGGTGCCATATCTGGAGAATAGGGAGCCTGATCGATGATATTCACACTGTGTTTGTTCAAATAATCGCGAATAATGTGTGCTTTGTGAGACGGCGCATTATCGAAATTCAAGTCCTGAGGAACAAGCTGTGCGGCGACGCGTTTCATGCGCAAAATATCGACAACAATGTGTTGTGCGCTTCCATAAGAGATGTTAAGATCGTTAGAAATCTCTCTGAGGCTCACATGACGATTTTCAAGCACGATTTTCTTCACAATTTCAACATTTTCGTCGGTATTCGATGTTGAAGGACGTCCAGAACGAGGAAAGTCTTCGACCAGTTCACGACCACTTTTGAACATTTTGTACCACTCGAATGCTCTGGATCTTGATAGAGCAGACTCCCCAAATGCTTTCTGCAACATTTTAAGCGCATTGGCACAAGAAATTTCGTTCTTAAGACAAAATTTCAAACAAATACGTTGATCAACAAAATTATCCATTGTAAAATGCGACGAAGTACAAAAAGTTGACTGACGCTAACAGCTGCCAAACAAAAACTAATGATGCAATCCCGCTCAAAATTTGACACAGATGTCAGTTAAGGTCCTACCGACCTAAAAAAAATTTTTACCTGCATCGGGCAATGGCGGAAAATTTAAAATACACAGTCCCGGTACTTATTGATCATAGTGTATGACTTTGCCACACGGCAAGTTGACTAACATTGCTGAGTGTTACAAAAAAATTAAATCTGCTCAAATTTCTACGAAAAACAACAACTCTAACTTTATTAGTTCGAAAGTTATTAAAAAAAAGGCGGAAGTTGCAATTCTAATTAAGTACAAAAATTCTAATTTATTTGAGTATCAATATTTTAAATAGTAAAAAGATACAAAATCAATGAAGCGAAAATAATGAAATTTTGACACGTGATCAAGGAGATTTTGGGTTTTAACATACTTACTTTTCAAGAAAATTTTCAAAGGACCTTTTTCATATCCCTTTTTTACAAATAGATAAAAAATTAACTTTTTTTAAATTCTTGAGCCATTCCTCTTTCATTTGATATACATGTCGCCATATTTTTAACGAGGTTAAGTATTTTTTATATTTTTTTTTATTTTTTATCCCCTTCAAAATTTTGAAGTCCTTTTAAAAGGCAAAGGATGTAGAAATAAAAAACTGAGTACGCAGTATTACTATGTTTGGTCTCTAGTTTCACGCCCATATGGATTTTTTCCGGTGTGAACATTTTTTTAAATTTTGTCGCACGGCGTTATAATTTCAACAGATAATGAACAATGAACTTGACCTCGAAATTGAATGCGTTAATGTTTGTAGCGCTCTACTGTTGTGTCTACAATCACAGATTCTTTTTATGCCATGTTTGATGTAAAAAAATCACATTTTCTACTTACTACAACTTTTGTATTTTATTAAAATTCACATTCAAAAATATAAATCCATTACTTTCCAAGTGCCAATTTGTATTCGCTTTTCTTACAATTCATTGTCGATTTTCAATCATTTACGCTTTTTCCTTTTTATTCTTTCAATTTTCAATTTGCCTTTCTTCGAGTGCAGATAGCAACGCCTAAATGTATGCCACTCTCATGTGTGCTTAACTTGTGCCATATATAACCGCAAGATTTATGCAAATGCTATGCGAATCGGTTGGTTGGGTGCTGTCGGCGTTTGATGTCTGCCGTGCAGCAGCAGAACGGTTGCTCGCATGAATCCTTTGGATCGATCCAATTGGCGCTGCTGCCGCCCGAATCACGCACAAACCTTCATCTGTGTCTCATTACCGAATCTGGGGGCAAACCAATCAATTATTTAGCATAATCCCGAATTAAAACTCTGTGTTTACCTTTCGCCTGCATAAGTATTCACCTACCACACAGACAGACAATCTTTTATTTTGTGTGTTTTTTTTTCAGGGTGCGCAATGGAAGCAATGTGCAAATTCCTTCTATTATACATGGATTACACTTTCCCTCATAGATTTTTCCATACAATTTTTTCTATATTATTACTTTTTCTTGCTCTGCGCTCGCATTGCTCGCTGCGTTTTATTAATATTCAGATTTAAGTGATTAAAGTGAAATGAACTCAATGCGTGACGTGCATTCGTGTAAAAACAATAGCATGGAAAATTTATAACAACAACAAAAGCGAAATTGTATAGAAATATTATCAGAGTTGTGGAAAAACACCAATAAATAGGAAACAAAGCAAACGAGAGCGACGACAACGCCATCGACTGCTTGCAGGCAAAACAACATACAAATGCAAATAATCGTAAAAGTTAAAGGTCGCAATAGTCGTTACATTAAAATCGATTGGGTTTGCACTGCGAGCCGCCGCAGTCCATCGATTTGGCGTTGGCCGAGCCGGAGCGGGGGCTGAAGACATTTGTTCTGACTGAGTTACATTTAGTGGCGGCCGAGTTGTACAATAGTGCAATGGTCTACTCGATTGAGTGGTGTGAAGTGTATGCGGGTTGGAAAAATAGCGGAGCTATGTTACAACTGTAAGGCACTGGTTTCATTCAATATTTTCGAGCAGCTTTTTAGATCCATATCGAGTCAGATATATACTTTTCTATAGGTCTTTTGGATAGTCTTGGCTGGGTTCATGTGCAGAGTTCTCAGTACAGCACAGCCGCAGCTATGAATATTTTCTTCTACAGATATGCTGCTGATCAGTAGCTCATGTAAAAGGCGATGTTTTGGGGTTCAAACCGCCCAAATGTCTGTTTGTTGCAAAACTTGTGGGTGCCTAATATTGTTGCACATGTGTACGGAACATCCGAAATTTCATTTTTTAACACAAAATTTTAGGCACGCGCGTTGTTCTAATTTTTCATCCATTATAAAAATCGCCACACAACAATTTTTCTACTTCTTCGTATAGACGCTAATCGAATACTAATCTTAGCATATGCGTCAAAATTTTACAGAACACCAATAAAAGTATTGCCAACGTTGAGTAAATAAAAATTTACCGAATGGATAAGAGCGGCAATTCAAAATTCTTGTTTGATCATAAGGTAGAACTGTCTGAGAACCACGAGGATACTGTGACGATTATGATCGCCATCACTGTGCCATTGCGAGGCAATACTGGGATATTTGAGAATGAGTTGCGGACCGAGCATGATACTGGTTACTGGGTACATGATACTGGGTACTCGAGAAATGGGTGCGAGAACAGCTCGAGGCGATAGTGCGATGCTCGAGAACGAGCTGCGCTACAAGCAAACAGGTATAAAAGGCAGCCGTGTATAGCGCAGAGCAGTGTTGCCAGATCAGGAGATATCCTGGCCTTTTAGGAGAATTTTTAGGAGGAAGAATAGTTTAGGAGAAAGTTTAGAAGATTTTTATGATAGTATATTTGACATCATTAGTGGCACTGAATCCTTGAATATTGAAAGCTAAAGTGTCAAATTTAATTTAATTAAATGTTATGCTTCAAATTGTACAATTTGTGCAATGAATGAAGGAAGTTTACAAAAGCGAATTTCATACCGATCTAATTTTGTATATGTTTGTTTGTGTTAAGTTGTTCTTAAGCTGAAGCTGAATGAATAAATAGGCTGCAAAAAAAAAAAACAAAATATATTTTTATTTTGTTATGAGAAGTTCAACTCCTTAGTTTGTAGGGATACAAATTAAAAAAAAAAAATTTGATTTAATTAATTTATGGGAGGAAATTTCAAGTGTAGTTACAGTAAAGTGTAAAATTGTAAATAATAGTCACTAATAGTGAATTGTGTTGAATGATTTTAGTGTTTTTAATTTCCAGAGAATCGAACCACGCCTACGTTAAGTAGCAGAACTAGTTTTTGTAACAATGCATTGCAATGCTTAGATATCCCGAGACACAAAGGTGGCATTGGCATGTTGCATACTATTCGATACTTTGCCTTATATGCTGGATCCCAAGCCTTTAATTTTATTAAAAAATTATTAAAGAATCTTGCAATGTTTCACTTATTAAAGTTCGTTGAGGTACTTTTTTCGAAGCGTTTGTAGATAGTTTTTTTATACAGAACTTTAACAATTTGCAATATATCGGTAGCCAACCTGTGGCCCGTGCAGGCTCACATTGACCTCGACATTAATCCACGAGTAAAATAAAATTATGTAGTTAATTGATTTCCTTAAGATCACAACGACCTACAGATCCATTGGATTTTTCAGTTTGCGATTGAATTAGAACAGAAAAGTATTTTTCTTTCTGAATACTAACCAGAGACACATTTATTTCAAAGATTACTACATAATATGTATGTTGATCCCTTTTTTCCCAACCTCCTCGAATTCCTCGAAGAATTTGGAAAGTACGGAGGATTGAGGGCTCCTGAATCCTTTCACCGATTATCCTTTCCTATCGCCTTCTTTCCTTCTACCTTTCACTTTGGGAACAGGCTGCCCCAAGATGGAACCCACTTAGGTCATGAAGGCCCATTGTGATACCACATACAGTCAAGCAAATACCACTCACTCATTGAATCAGTTAGAGCTTCTTACGAAGCTTAGTAGACAGCGAATGGTCGTATCGGCTAGATCCCCTAAACTGTCGAAGAAGAAGTTGCCTAAGCAGTTCGTCCTTCTTCTTGGGCACAGTACAATGATCTGAATGGACTAAACAGGTTTGTAGGCTTGCTGCCCATCCCACATTACATTACATTTTGAAAATAGAGACGCAAACGTTCACAGAGTTGAATGTTGCTATATGGCAATAAAATAGCGAAAGGGTAAACTGCAAGCAGTGTCTGTTGCTATGACGAATTCAAATGGCAGGTTGGGAAGTTTCTGTTTCCATTTTATGCAATAAAAGTTGTATTTTATGTCAAGAAGAATTCCTCATCAATGCATAGCGCTCCTGAATGTCGCTTATACCGTCACCAGCAAATTCCTTTCGTACATGTTTGGTTCACCATTAAACGGGCATTGTTATTGTTATTATGTTCAATGTAGTTGTTGCTGTTGCTGTACTTGGTTTCAGCATCATCTCGTTTTAATTTGAAATTGGAAAAAATATTTGCGCTGTGCACGTAGAATTTATTAAATTTCCATTGTAATCTAGCAAAGAGCGACAGCGCGACCAGAGCGTCCGCGCAATGCATGCAGCGATACAGGATGTGCGGCTGCCAGTGTATCCTTTACATTTTCAATTTCTGCCCATAATCCTTTCAATTTGTGAACGCTTCCTGCTGTTGCATCACCAATGGCGAAATTAATTTCTTTGCTCTCTTTTCTTCGAATAATTTGCTTTCTTGCTGTTTTCATATGCGAGCATTCGACGCTTGCAGTTTTATGGTTATGTGTGTGTGTGTGGGGGCGAGACTTAACCCATTAAAGTTCCAGTTCCGCCCATACGATTTTGATAAAATTTCATACACGACCTGGAATTGAGCCAAAATGATCAGAAACAAAATTTCTATCTCTGCACGTTGCTGAGATATTCCTTGGGTATTTTTTACCCATTAGGCAGCAATGGTAGCTTTTTTCCATACTTTATGAAATCATCACCTAAACACGTGAACAAAAGTTGTATTGCTTACAGGTGAGTTAGGTGGCAGATTTTTGTGAAGTTCTAAGGCCACTACGTTTTGCCACATTTTCCACCTCCGCAAAATTCACAATTTTTGGAGTCTGGTAACTCTAGCTAGATGGCGGAATTTTAGGATGACCTCCACTAGAATAAGGTAGTTCCATCTTTACCCCAACCATCCCTATCAATAATTTTGAGATATCTCTACCACGAACTTTTCTGTGATTTTTTTAAAAAGTCAATTTTCATGGGTAAATTTTTACCCATTAGGCAGCAATGGGTTAAGCGCGCTTTTGTTGTCAGGCCAAATTCACCTTTGCGTTGCGTTGCATTGCTTTCAATAAAATTATTTTAATAATTTATGACGTACAATGTGATTTATCTGCGCCGCCAGCCAGCCGGACTGTACTTATGCAAATTTTGCGGCGCCTAAAAGTATGCACCGCTGCGGCTTGCAGGTGCTGCACTCTCTACTTTTGCATTGCGTTGGCTGAGCGGAAGTAAGCGCTGGTCTTGTTGGCTGGCCGCAGTTTCTCGCTTGAGCGACATTAAGTGCTGAAATGTATGGTTGTGAGGCATCCACATGCATGGGGCCAGTTGTCGTTGCATGCTTTTAGGCGAGCTGGCGCATTTTATGCCATAAAATGTTTGAGCTGGAAATTTAGAAATTTTAATCTGTGTCAGCGCCATTAACTGCTGCAATGCATTGCACCGCCAATGAGCAGTAAAAAAATTGAAAATAAAATAAATTAAACGGCAGTTAAACTCGCTACTTTACGGCAATTCTACTTCTGGCTACAAACATGCGTCTGTATGTATGTTTATGGCGTGGGTACGTGTGGTGCCGAGTATGACGCTGCTGCATGAGCGTGTGCGCCAGTCGTTGCTATCTTCGGCTGCTATATTTTACTTACTTTCTCTTAGTCCTTTTTACTTTTTATTTTTTTGTTGTCTCGATGGTGCGCGCCTGAATCAACAAATTTATGTTTCCTGCAAATATATTACAAATTCTTATCTGCTTCTACACTTTTGCAGTTATGGTGCACTGTCATCGACGTGGCACGGAAGCAATTGTCGGTGATTTATCTCATACATTCCTCTACGAACAAGGTAAGTTGCTGCCACGAGCTAAGCGCCAAAGCGCCAAAAAAAAGCACATGAAATTTAAAAATGAAATACCTATAAAACAAAATTAGAAGTAGAACAAAATTTATTAAAAAAAATTGTATATATGTAAGTAAAAAATTCCCCAACTGTAAGCAGAAAAGTGGCAGTGCACGTGTAGAGCACACAACGTGTGAGAGTTAAAATTTTTATGTGCTTGTGTTGCACAGTGTTACACTTTACTGACACCGTATTCTGCACTCGCTCGTTGACAAACATACCGACGTATGCCAACGGCTAATGCAACTTTTATGTAGAACAGTTTTTGTTGCTTTTTGTTTTTGTTGGAGACCTTAATGCCTGTTGTGTGGCAGTTATAGGGAGAATAAATGAAAGCAATTCATAATAAAATAGCAAAAATAACAACAAAAGCACATATTACCAAAGTGTTAAAAACAAAAACGTAAATTTACAAACTTTGCAAAAATTTTTAATGCAACAATAAAAGTTTTAATACACTGCAATAGGCGTCCGTGGGGTCCGTGAGCTGAGAGAACAGTCAATTGCACTTCATATACTCGTAAAATTATTTTGGCTGCACTCGATGGAGAGAATTTTGAGCGCTTCTACGAATTTTACTCATGTACTAACAGATATGAGTTGTTGTGGCTGTTGTTTGTTAGTGTGGAAATTCTCGAATAGCTCAGTGTGAACGGTGATTTGCTGTATGGAAAGCAATTTGTAGAATTATGTGCATTTAAATTTGTGCGAGTTGAATATTTAATGACTTAAAGAGGAGTTTTTCTTATTATAATTGTTTGTCCTGACTGACTGACTGACTAACAGTCCAAACCGCTGAAGCAAACATGAAATTTAAACTGTAGGTACATCTTGAAAAATGAACCTTCGCTAAGACGGGATTTTTTCGGGATTTATTCGGGGTCTAAAAGGGCAAAAGGGTTAAGGTTATGTGTAAAGAAACGCTATTTAATGGGCCTATTGATTTAAAATCTGGTAAAAACACTTGAAATAAAAAATAATTCGAAATTTTTTTTATGATATTTTTTCGAAAATCAAAATTTAACGAGGTCAACAATGGGTTAAGGTGCGTATACGGGAAGACTACGAAAAAACGCTGAACCAGTGAAACACTTAAAATCAAAAATTATTTCACACGTGTTTCTCATTTTTTCAAAAATCAAAACTTAAAGGGGTGACCCAGGGTTAAAAGTTTGTATTAAGAAACATGACTTTTTTCACGCTTTTTGACTTCAAACTTGGTGAAAGTACTTCAAATGTGAAATAATTTGACACATGTTTTTTATTTTTTCGAAAATCAAAATCTGATGGTGTCAACGACGGGTTAAGGTGCGTGTACGGGAAGACTAAAAAAAACCATGAACCGATGGACCTATTGACATCAAGGTCGGTGAAAACACTTGAAATCAAAAATGATTTGACACGTGTTTCTTATTTTCTCGAAAATCCAAACTTAAAGGGGTGACCTAAGGGTTAAGAGTTTGTGTGAAGAAACATGACATTTTTAACGCTTTTTGACTTCAAACTTGGTGAAAGTACTTCAAATGTGAAATAGCTAGACACGTGTTTTTTTATTTTTTCGAAAATGAAAATCTGATGGGGTCAACGACGGGTTAAGGTGCGTGTACGGGAAGACTAAAAAACCTATGAACCGATGGGCCTATTAACATCAAAGTCGGTGAAAACACTTAGAATCAAAAATAATTTCCCACGAGTCTCTAATTTTTTCGAAAATCAAAACTTAAAGGGGTGACCCAAGGGTTAAGAGTTAGTATGAAGAAACATTTTTTACGCCTTTTGACTTCAAACTTGATGAAAGTACTTCAAATGTGAAATAATCCGTTACGGGTTTTTAATTTTTTCGAAAATCGAAACCTGACGGGGTCAACTATGGGTTAAAAGTTTATATGGAGAAACTGTGAAAAAACACGAATTAAGTAAATACTTCAAATGTGAAATAATTTAACACGTGTTTTTCATTTTTTCGAAAATCGAAACCTGACGGGGTCAACTATGGGTTAAAAGTTTATATGGAGAAACAAAATGTAATGGGTCTTTTGACTTCAAACTTAGTGAAAGCACTTAACATGCGAAATAATTCGATACGTGTTTTTCACTTTTTTGATAAAAAAATCTAACAGGGTCAAAAATGGGTTAAGGGTTGGTATGGAGAAACTAGATTATATGGGACTTTTGACTTAAAACTTAGTGAAAGTACTCTTGGTGAGAAATAATTTGACACATGTTTTTTATTTAAAATTAAAATTTTTTATTTTAAATTAAAATCCGGCCGGCTCAACGATGGGTTAAGAGTTTGTATGGGGGGAAACATGATTTAATGCGCCCATTGACTTCAAATATAGTGAAAGCACTTCAAATAAAAAATAATTAGACAAGTATTTGTTTATAAAAATCTAATGGCGTCAACAAAGGGTTAAGAAGAACTTGATTTATTGGCTCCATTGACTTTAAACTTACGTGCAAAGCCGCAGGGCCCTGCTAGTATGAAATAATTTTATAATTGTAGCACTTTTGTTTTATGTTTTTCAAATTTTTTGAGTATAAAATTAAAATTAACACTCGTTTTGAAATTACAAATTTTCCAAATTTTACTTATAAGTTACTCTTTCTGCTTTTACAACATAAAAGCTCTCTCTCTCTCTCTCTGTCAGTCTCCCGGTTACTCTCCCAGTCAATCTCTCTTGCTTGCGACGCTCGTCAGATGAGATAAAATGCCGTTAATTTAAACTAATAACCGCAAATATTCATTCCAACCTCAACACAACCTGCGCCTCCTTTTCTTTTGCTTCTCTTCTTCATCTTTCACTGTTACTACACTGGGGACTGTCGTTTTAGGTGGCGCTGCTCACATTGCTGGCGTCCAATTAGCCACGATTAGGAACCAGCCCGACGGCACCTTTTGTCTTGATGAATTGCGTCACAAGGTGCGCTCCGCCGACTGCCACGAGCCGATTACGTCGCTGGTTGTGGTGGAGAACACGCACAACATGTGCGGCGGCAAAGTGCTGCCGCTCGAGTGGCTGGATGAGCTGGCGGCGCTGCTGCGCGATCCCGCGCTCGGCGCGTCCGCTCGCATTGCGCTGCACATGGACGGAGCGCGCGTCTTCAATGCGGCGCAAGCGTTGCAGGTGCCGGTGGCGCGCATCACCAAGGACTGCGACTCGGTGTGCTTCTGCCTGAGCAAGGGACTGTCGGCGCCGGTGGGCTCTGTGCTGCTCGGCTCAAAGGCGTTCATTAGCGAGTAAGTTCAAGTGTTGTTGCTGCGTCGCTTTGTGGCATCAGCGAAAATTGCAGCAGGCGCTGCAAGACGTTGGCGGAAATACTAATGGAAGAGCGGGGGACGCGTGAGTAGAGCAAAAAACGCCAAATTCATTTTTGCCCTCTGACGCTCTCTCTCTCTTCTTGTGCTGTGCGACTAATGAAATTTCTTTCGTTCATGCTTTTTCTTTTTCTTTTGCCGTTTCCGCGTCTTACCTGCTGCTGTTGTTGTTGCTGTTGCCGTGTGGCAGGGCGCATCGTCTTCGCAAGGCATTGGGCGGTGGCATGCGTCAGGTCGGCGTCTTGGCTGCTGCCGGCCTGGTGGCAATTGAGACAATTGTGCCACGCCTGAATGAGGATCATCAAAGGACCAAACGCATTGCAGAAGGTAATTTTTAACAAGCAAGCAAAGCCTGTAGGCAACAACAGTGCAAAAGTCGCCTTGCCAGACTTTGAAATCTGAAATCGGCTGCTCTGCAATAAACACTCCGAGTGCAGTTTAAATTCACTTTTTGCTTTTCGTGTTTTGCAGCAATTTACAATATGCACAGCCCGAGCATCAGCGTCGACCTGCCCACGGTGCAGTCGAACATTTTGCTTATGCGTCTGACGAACGCCAAACTGAGGGCCTGCGACTTTGCGCAGCGTCTGCTCGAGGTGACGCCGCAAGAGTTGGCCGCCGGCGTCAGCGCCGATGCCGAGGGCAAGCAGGGCATTGTGCTCAAGGTGAGCGCGCGTGATTGGGAATTTGCACGCCTCGTGCTCTACCATCAGATTAGCGATGCCGATGTGGCGTTCGCAATCAAGAAACTTCAGTACGTAATCACGGAATTCGATCGTCAGCTGAGCGCATAAGAGATCTTTGCTAACCTGCTGGAAACAAATCGAATCCCGTCAATTTGCATTTAAATAGAAATTTTTTAAATAAATATATGACTTTTTGTAAATATTGGTTTGATTCAATTGCTAGGAATGGTTGGTTCCAATGTGAAGAAATCAATGCTTTTAGTCCTTTTTTTAAGAAGCATTCAGCTCAGGCAACACGTGATGGAACATTGCGTATAATTACACTGTGCCAACTATTCGAAAAATGTAACAAGCGGGGGACCTACTGAGCTAGAAAAAATTTAAAAAATATATTCAGAAAAAACAAAAGTATACATTTTTATATTTCATTGTAAAGGGAATTCTACAGGGTACAATATGGTAACAAACTTATTGTACCTTAGTAATATACTTTTTCGAGAAAAAAATCCGTTAAAAAAAATTTTTATACAATTTTTATCAACATTTTTTTTATAAAAATTTTTTTTTTTCGCTTAAAACTTTTTATTAGTACAAACTACGTATCTAATGTTGCACATCAAAAGAAAGGCATGAAAAATACCTTTCGTTTGATACCCATATCGTGTAAATCAGTTGGAGATTAATTGAGTTTTTTTGATAAAAACTTTGAACTTTGACCCGAGCCACGCCTTTTATGGGCATTTTCCAGGCAAAATTTTTAGTTTGTTAGATGCAGGAGCCAACCCTATATATAAAAGCATACTCATTAATTTTTTTCACGAGGGTTCGCTATACTGCATTTATGCTTTGACGAAAAAGTGGGGTTTTTGGGACATTTTTGTCGAAAACACAGTTTGAATGTATTTTTTTTGCATTGGTGTCTTAAGCAAATTTGTTGGTCGTTAGTAGTTAGTTAGTGGTCGCTTAGTAGGTCCCCCGCTTGTTACTTTTTTTGAGGCTAAATTTCACGCGCAGTGTTATTATTCTTCAACTTAAAATATATTATTTTCGCTTTTTTTGAGGAAAAGCGAAAAACGAGAATAATGAAGCAAAGAAGCCGCAAGCCATACGTATGAAAAATATTCAAAAAATTTTACTTATATACTGTTTAAAAGTAAAAATAAGTCTGTTTAAAAACCAAACCTAAAAACTTAACCTAAACAAATGGGCACCTTTCCCATACTGAAAACTAAAAACAAAGTTTCTTC
The DNA here is from genome assembly GCA_964056695.1 of Melieria picta. Taxonomy (NCBI): domain Eukaryota; kingdom Metazoa; phylum Arthropoda; class Insecta; order Diptera; family Ulidiidae; genus Melieria; species Melieria picta. Next base: position 114,330,022 of record OZ057398.1, read on the forward strand.
GAAGCACAAATAAATTATTTAGATGACACAAAGCCCACATGGACAAGTTCGCACAAAAGAAATGTGATTGTTAATATTTATTCATCTTGAAGAAATTTCACAGCACATTTTTCTTATTGTTTCTTACATTTCACTTTACAGGCCACAGGGTGCAGATCAGAGTGCAAAAAGCAAAGTAATGCGCATTTATTTTCATTTTAAGTACTTTGTGGCATTTATGACCATCAATTTGTATTTGCTAAAAAGTCTGAAAGTTGTGCAACTTAAAGTCATGAATAGTTTATGTTTAATTTGAAATTGATGAATGCAATGCAATATTTTCCAATCAAATGCTCAAACAACTTTACAAAGTCAAACAAGAAGTGCTGGTCAATAAAATTGTCATTATTTTCTTGTTATGTAATGGAGAGATATTTATTTTTGGGATAAAGTCAGATGGCACTGTCGAAATTAATACGGAAATCACATACATTAAAGACGACACAGCAGCACAATTGCGGTCTGGCACAATGGCGGCCAGTCGGCATTAACCCATATAAGCCCAGCGATATTTTGTTTGTCAATATTATATATATATGAATGAAACAGTTGTTTTTAAGGTAAAATGAGGTCGGACAATTCAAATTTGAGGTAATAAAGAATTTTCCGATTTTTGGTTTTCGAGATATTTGATGTTTGATTAATCGAACAGCGAACTATAAATATATATTCTGGCGATAATATTGGTTTTATGCGAAAAGTGTAAATATATTTTCAAGAGCTTGATCAATTTTTAACAAGACTGCATAGTTATTTATGAATATTATTGTTTTTTAATGTTTTTCGATGCTTTTGAAATTATGTAAAAATTACCTTTAGTTTGGGGAATTTATAAAAATTCCCCAAATTATTACAAATTATACCATCATATCATGCAAAACTTTCGCGTTTAAAGTTAAAAAAGAGCCCAAACAAATTTGTGGAAAATGCTAAAATTTATGGTTCGATTAATCGAACATTGGGCCGATATGGGTTAACGTGAACGCATGACTGCGCCGCAAATGGCCAAATGGGCCGTCGTCTTTGTGGTCTGCGTGCAACTGAAATTGAAAATTGTCAAAAAAGAAATCAAGAAAGAATCGTCACGAGGACAGTCTTAGCGCTGACAAGAAGATAAGAGCACATGAACGGAGCGCATTGCGGCGAAATGGTCGCCGACAATGAAATTATTTTAAGGACATTGTCAATTGTCGATTTTCAACGAATTCAAAAAGACCAAAACCGCAAGCACACCCACACACACACATACACACATCAATGACGGTTTGATAGGAAGCGATATCGCTAATGTTGGCAGTCGTTGCCTGAGGCAGGAGGAAGAACGCCGCCAGCAACTAAGATGATTACATTTGCCAAACTGGGCTCAACAATGCACGCGCTGGTTGTGTCTGCCTGCCGCTCAACAATCGCCGCGCCAGTGGGCAGCTCAATGGTTGTGGGCGCTTTGCATGCGTCAAATTGAATTAATGAAAATTAAAAAGTTGCACGCGCTTCTCTGTCAACAAATGGAAAATCAATTTCCCTAAGTGACGCAGTCCTGTCGGTGAATGTTTGCCGTTTCATTTAGTTTTGCCACAAATGGCCAACTTGAGTGTTGAAAATACTTTGGAATGGAAATTTTCTAATAATTTTAATAACTTTTGGCCACAATTTATGCAAACTGATGGCAGCATCTTGAAATGCGAAATGTGTGTGTGTGTGTGTTTGATATTTGCAGTAATTTCACATTGGCTGCGTTGCACATCGAATGCCGCTCAGCAAGTCCGCAATGCGCTGTTCTCGCTTGCTGGCACTTCTGCTACTCTCCCCAACAGCCTCAGCAGGCCAAACACTTTTGGCAACATTATTTGCATACTTAGCGGCTGTCGTAAGGTGTATGCATGCGCGTGTGCGAGTGTGTGTGTGTGTTGGAGCAGCGCCTGCGAGCTGCAAGTAGTGAAAACTTTGGCAACTCGTTGCATAAAATATGTTCGGCATTTCTTACTCGCTCTTCGCATAGGTTTTCGGCGCATTGCATCGCTCACTGCAATGTGCCATGTCGGCGCTGAGGCGTTGCGGCTGTTGCTCGACACATGGCAGCTGCAGTCTTTGGGAATTCCGCCAAACACGGCAGTTGCATAATTCACTGACGCAATGCCGCGCTCAGCTGCGCGAAATTGCCGAAATGTAGATTCGGCAAAATTTTTACAATATTACGTGGAAGCTTTTTTTGGTCACAAAAACTGCGATTTAAATTCACCAAAAGTTTTCGACAACTTCATTTGCTCGGTAGTTGTTGTGGGTGATTTCAAATTAGGTAAAATTTTTTGCTGACTCCAAATGCGTGACGGCTGCCTGAGCAACGCACAGTGTTGCGAGTTCATATAGCGGAGTGACAAAAATAAAAGGAGTGTTCGTATATAAATTTGATAATACAGTACTTTTCGCTTAAAGCGAACTTCGAGGGACTGGGCAAAATGGTTCGTTTTAACCGAAAGTTCGCTTTAAAAGGGGTCCGTAACAAGCGAAAACATACAGCGCGTACTTTTGAAATTGGTTCGTTTTAGGCGGAAAATCGTTTTAAACGGGTTCGTTATAAACGAAAAGTACTGTATATATATATAAATTTGAAATTTGGTATACAGTTATTGTATGAGTAAAGAACTTACTGTGCAAAATTTCAGTGAAATCGGACCAAAACTTCGACCACCTCCCATACAAACGGATTTGAAAAAACTTCATATTAACAATGAAACTTATTTTTGTTCATAAAAGCTACATTCAAAATATTTATATTTTAATATAAATTTATTTATAAATGTGTATATATAGTAGATTAAATGCGCTTTTTTCAAAAGTGATTGAAAATAAAATCTCGATAATTTGCTCCACAGCTGCTCAGAAGTTGCTCTTAGAGGGTTAAAATCTTAGACTGACCCCACTAATTTTTCTTCCTGAATATTTCTTTCGAACATACCTACCCCCTATCTCCAACCTTTAATGAGGCTCCCATACAAAATCATCGTTTTTAAAAAGTGGGCTTCCGCTGCTCTCAGGTTGGTCCCAGACGTACCATATGTAAGACTCACCCCCATTTATTTTCCCTTCCGGATATTTTTTCTATACACACCTAACCGCTATATCCAAGTCTTAAGGTGGCTGCCATACAAAACTAGTAATTTTCAATGGAACTGGCTCCACACTTGTAAATGTAGTAAAGTAAACGAGGAAACATCGTATCTGGGAAACTACTGAACCGATTTTAATGATTTATTCAACAATCGTTAACATTCCTGAGTGCAAGAAATACAAAATTAATTACAGTATAAAAATTTACCACCAGAGGGCGCCTCCCGTACAAGTGAAGTAGTAAGGTTGTCAACTTTTGGTTCTGTACGGAAAAAAATCAAAGTGTACTGCCGAAACTCCATTTTCCCCTCTATTTTGAATATAATAGTAATCTTAATTGATTTCCGAAGCTATCTTCAAACAATTTTTCCTTTAGCAGCAGAGCATTATTTGACAGTTTGCATTGGCATTCGACCAAACGTTGAAAATATCGCGAATTTGCACTCAAGTCTTCACCGAAAAATGCCAATAACTTGCATTCGCGCAAACATGTGTAGCTAAAAATTGTACAGCATAATGTACATACTTGCATAAACAAAATATCAAAAAACTTGAAAAGTTATAAAAAGTGGTTTTTTATTAAATCACCTTTAAAGTTTTAACTCAGTTTTTATTCACTTGTTTTCTTTGTTTCATTTTCTTCATAACGGTACTGCTCAGATGTGAGAAGAATTAGCGGAATTTTGGTCTTGCCAGACCTAAATTATATAAAACTTACAATAATAGTAACTTTTAGGGACCTGCTCATAATTGATTTTGAAATATTCAACCTCAAAGTCAAAGCAATCTGTTTGTACACAATTTTTTTTCAACGCTGGAGGATCGTACTTTAAGAGCTCATAATTTCTATGTTATCCAATATTTTTTCATAAAACTTCGGATTTCTTTTAATTGAAGTATGTCCAACAATTCAGATTTTTGCGCTTTACAATGGCATTTTGGCATTTTTGCCACTACTCGCAACACTGTGCGACGGTGATTGAGCGCCAGTTTTTATGTTTTTGAAACAAGAGGAAGTGTAGTGGAAAAATTTGTGAACATATCAAAGTTCATTTCCATAAGCTTTTTGCTTAGGTATAGATTTCAAGTAAAGTCTTTGCGCATCCCAAAAAGTATGCAAATATTTTTGTAGAAAAAAAAATCTGTCAAATGCTTTCAACGCGTCACCCACGCATTGTCAATTGCGGCAAACGCTTTGACACTTGTCTGCTCTTGGCACAGCGATACACTAAAAAGTAAAAACAATAACCACAAGCACAATCACAACAACAACAGTAATGCTTTAAAAATAACAAAAACACATTCATTCTTTCATTCGTTCGTTCGTTCGTGCATTCATTCGCTGCGCCAATGACGTCGTACGTTGGCTGCGACGGGCGTTTTGTTGTCTTTTGCTTTTGTTTGAAATCGCTGCGGGCGCGCAATCACTCAGCGTTGTTTGGACGCGCTTTCAGCACATGTCAGGATGGCCGAGCGGTCTAAGGCGCCAGACTCAAGAGCGAATCTTGCTTGCGAATGTGCGCGACGTGCGTGCAAACATTGCGAGTTGTGTGTGATGGTTGAGCGTTCTGGTCCTCTCTGAGGGCGTGGGTTCGAATCCCACTTCTGACAAATCACTTTTTGTGCATCTTTTCTCTTATTTTTTTTTTAGTTAAATAGTATACGACATGTGAGGTTTGTAATGTCAGTAATTTGCCAGTAGTTTTCAATTAGCGAGTCAAATTAAAATAAATATTTATGGCATTAAAAATATTTGTGATATATTTTAGCAACATAAAATGTTTCAAATTAAACGACACTTGTAGTTATTTAATAACAACAAACTTAATATTTTCGGCAAACAAGTTTTGTTGCAAAAATTTAAATACGCTCGAAATTGATTCGGATACTTGTATATGCCAAACCAATTTATGAATCATTGTGAAAGAAAATTTAAACAATTTAAAGTCCCCATTCTCTATTCACTACAAGTCAAATAATGACTACAAACTTAATATTTTCGGCAAATTAAGTTTTATTGCCAAAATTTAAATACGCTCGAAATTGATTCGGATACTTGTATATGCAAAAACAATTTATGAATCATTGTGAAAGAAAATTTAAACAATTTAAAGCCCCCATTCTGCATTCATTTAAAGTCAAATAAATGCCATCAAATGTTGTTTTACAATTTTTTATTATTTTTTGAATTACATTTCCTGAAAAAAATTAGCAAATTGCTCTTGACCAAGTTTTGTTGTTTCTAGAACTTTGCTGAATGCGCATCAAACGAAAAAACCATAAAAATTGTTAAAACGCCATATTGTCATTATTTCATTTAAACGTGAGCTCCTTCATCTGCAAAATGTAGAAATGTCATGTGAAGCAGCCATAAATGTTGCGAACGCATTGAAAAGTTGACCAAGAAATAAAATAGAATACAAGAAACCAGTCGAGAAATGGGCAAAGACACCACAGAACAGATACAATTCAGTAGCACGGAAGGACAGTGGTGGGAGCAGTAAATTGATCTGCGTTATTTTTGTTAGAGAAAAGAATTTTGCATATAATGAATTGTAATTCAATTATAAATCGCTCTCAAAGAATAAATTCGAATGCTATTTGAATTTTTCATTTGGCTATGTAATGAAAAATTCAAATCTTAGGAAGAGAGGAGGCGTTTTTTAAAAGTTTTATTAAGTAATAACGAATTCGCAACAATCGTATAATAATTTATTGAGATAATTGATTCATGAAGCGTTATTTAAAATACAACGCACTAGTAGTTACAAGTGGACAGGGGCGTTGTCAAGGGCGATGCGGGTTAACCACCGCAACAAATGAAGGGTCGTTTTACTCTAAAAACTATTTCAGAAACACCATGAGCGATGGTAGACTTAATGACCTTGCTTCGCTCTATACAAAGTTTTGGATTTTACCCCAGAAGAACTTTTAGACGAAAACCAACCATTGATGTCCTTCGTATGTTGAATTCTGAGCAACTTTTGGTCCTCAGTCAATCGGTGTGGAACAAACTGTCCACACACGTTTTGGCAGAACAAATTTTCGATCGAAATGTGATAAATGATCAATATTCATGAATTTTCATTAAGAGTTTGGCCAATCTTTGATGACTTCAAGCTCAGCTTTGATGGAATCTGCGGTCATTACGGATTTCAGTTTACAAAGATGTTGGTCATAATTTTTTTTCTCATGGACTTGTAGAAGATAAACAATCTTCACCATAAACTTGATTTATCAATTGAAATATTTAGTTTAAAATTTAAGCGAGTTTAACCCATATAAGCCCAGCGATTTTTTTTTGTCAATATTCGAATGAAAAAGTTTTTTTTAAGGTTAAATGAGGTCGGACAATTCAAATTTGGGGTAAAAAAAATTTTCCGATTTTTGGTTTTCGAGATATTTGGTGTTTGATTAATCGAACACGTAACTATAAATTTATATTCTGGCTATAATATTGGTTTTATGCGAAAAGTGTAAATATGTTTTCAAGAGTTTGATCAATTTTTAACAAGACTGCATAGGTGCGTTTTTAAATATAGGGTGTTTTTTTTAGAGGTTTGTTTTTCGAATAGAGATAAAACTGGCATTTTGTGGTCAAATCTGGCAACTATAATGTCATTTATGTTCAGTTTGGTTTGCCATTTCATCATGAACAGGTTGACAAAAGAACAACGCTTGCAAATCGTGCAAATTTATTTCGAAAATAATGGTTCAGTTCGCGAAGTTTACCGCAAGCTCCGTCCATTTTATGGTCGACATAATCGTCCATCAGAGCAATTAATTCGGTTAACCATGGGTCGTTTTCGCACTACGTTTACTCTATGTGATAATACGCATCCGCAGAGACGTCGAACAGTGCGCACCGAAGAAACAATTGCCGCTGTAGAGCAAAATGTTGAAGAGGACCCGAATGAATCGATTCGCCACCGTGCACAGCAATTGGAGCTTTGTCCATCAACTTTATGGAAGATTTTGCGCAACATGAATGTGGATGAGTTGTGGTTCCAACAAGACGGCGCTACATGCCACACAGCGCACGTCACAATCGATTTATTGAAGGAAAAATTCGATGAGCGCATAATTTCGCGGAATGGACCTGTCAATTGGCCACCAAGATCGTGTGATTTGACACCATTGGATTATTTTCTTTGGGGATATGTGAAGTCGCTCGTCTACGCCAACAAACCAGAAACGTTAGGGGACTTGGAAGCCAACATTCGTGGCGTTATTGCCGACATACGGCCCCAAATGCTCGAAAAAGTGGTTGAAAATTGGACCTGTAGAATTGGCTTTATTCGAGCCAGCCGCGGCGGCCATATGCCCGAAATCATATTTAAACATTAATGGCATAAAATTATCCTTCCAACAAAGCCAAATTGATGGACATTAAAACGATTTTCTTGTGTTTTATTTTAATTCGAAGTTCTATACCTCTAAAAAAAACACTCTATATTATCGTTTTTTAATGTTTTTCGATGTTTTTTAAATTATGTCAAAAATAACCTTTTGTTTTGGGAATCCATACAACTGGGAAGAGGTGTAAGAAATGAATATATTTATCCCATATTACACAAAATATCCCATATTAACTCATATTATCCCATATTACAAATCATATCATCATCGAGTTTAAAGTTTAAAAAAGAGCCCAAAAAAATTTATGGAAAATGCTAAAATTTACTGTTCGATTAATCGAACATTGGGCCGATATGGGTTAACAAAAAACTGAATACTCACATTTTGTTCGATGCTCATTTTTGTACTAACGACATAAATATACTTTCACTTCAGATGCAATAACTTCGCTTTCAGAGAACCAAATGTCATGAAATTTTTACATAAAATCGGAAGAAGATTTATCATTCTAACAAACTGAGTCACATACTTATAGGTGTTACCAGAAAATGTCCTCTTCTAGTCCTGTTTACCTTGCAACACACGTAGTACTAAATCTGCTACAAACATTTAAAAACCCTTCTTAGCCAAGTCCTGAGTACACCCCTGCAACTCTGTGATTAAAATTAGTTTTTATTCTCACCTGACAGCTCGATTTTATATAAAATACTTTTAGCAAAAGTAGGTTAGGATAGGTTATGGTGGCTGCCTCTGTCAGAGACACACTCGGAGGCCTAAGAGGTGATATCACATATTCCACCGGCTTTTGAAATGTGTATGCAACACTGTTTTTTCCAACATGTCTTACAACACACATTTCAAACTGATGGGGGAAGGGGACCTACAGTTTAACGCCGAATCCGAAGGAGGTTTGGCACACTTGTGCGATTCTTGTATCTCTCATCTGCTTCATGTGAAAAGCGATAGAAGTAGATGTGAGTTTCACCAGTCCGAGCAAGGACTCGAACCTAGGACCTCTGGTATGAGAAGCCAGCAAAAATTAGAGGGTTTATTAATTTATAGTTTCAACGCTCTCACCACAATTGCGTCATTTGTGTCCCATCCCAGCAAACCAAACGATATCGAAACGCTATAGAAACGATATCGTTAAAGCGAGAATTTTTCTCGTTTTCGAGTATTGCTAAAGTGTCTCAAATGACATCGAGAACGAGAAGAATGACACTAACGTAACGTCGTAACGACGTCGAGAATTTCGAAAATCTTATCTTATCTTATCCGAAATATCGTAACGATGTCGAAAACTTTGAAAATTTCAAAATCATTTCGACAGCGTAATTTTTCTTGTTCTCAATAGCATTTTGGATACCATTACGAAAACTTATTTTCTTTCTGAAAATTGAAATAAAACGCATATTTTACAGTACTGTCGCATGGCCAGTCCATTATTCAAATCAAATAACGATTATAAGTACACGTAAGCTCGGTTTTAAATGCGCGCACGTTCACGTAATGAACATTTTTTGTTTGACAAAAAAATATTTAATTTGACTTGAAAATATTCAAAATCTTCAAGGCAAAAAATTCAAGCATTATCGAAATTATTTCGAGTATTTGCCGCCAAAAATTTACATCGAGAAATTGTTTGTAGGGATATAGCATTTTTACTGTCATAAATTGATTGTAAAAAAAAAATTAAAATTAAATTATAATTTAATCAACCTAACGCCACTGTATACTTCAGAAAATTTCATTGACAGCAAAACACTTCCGACTTTGTCTTTGGCGCCCGTGGTGGATGAGCATTAGTTGCTGCCTGCTGCAGGTATCCAGCACCCGTCGCCGCCTTCTCGACAACTCACCCTCTCGCCTTTAGCTGCGGACAGATTAGGTACTGTTGCGGTCAGCAGCGTCACACGCACCGCGCAAAGTCCGATCAATGGCATTGAATGGCCGAAGTCGCAGCACGTGGAAAGCGGCACGCGGCGGTAACCACTGCCCGACACGCTATTTTCGTGCCATATTTTATGAACTTCATTTCCACCAAACCGACGGCCAAGTGAACCACAACCAAAGCATTGGAAAACTGAACCAGAGTAGCAAAGAGACGAAACGAAACGAAATGAAAGGAAAAGAAAGGAAAGGAAAATAAAGTAACTGCCACTTCCGTGCCAATCATAAAACTTTATTGCGCTGACGCGCGCGTCGTCTCGTAATGTGGAGCAGTGTGGACTGCGTGGCGGGGAGCGGCACAAATGAAGTGAAGCATTTCTATGAAACGCGCACAGACACGTCGTCGAAACAAGTTTTTATGTTAAACATTTTTATGTAAAACGTTTTCTTTTTCCATGTTTGCAGCTTTTCGTGCAGCATTTTGTTTTTCGGTTGCTTAAGTTTTATTTTATGTGTTTTTATTAGCTTTTTCTTATTTTAATAAGGCAAATATTACATAAAAGTGCGGCGCATTCAAATACAAACACAAACACATATGTACAAAGAGTTGTGGAATATTTTGGATATGAATTGGAAGGAATGAGTAAGTAAGTGACTATTTATTTATTAATTTATCCTTCCACTTTGTGTTAAAAGTTTTGACGGGAAATTGAACCGACAGGACACTGAATTTCATAAACCTACAAATGAGTTGCGTTGAACGGCCAACAGGCAAGTAATGTAGTTTCTTGCGTAAGAAGTTTAGGAGGGAATTGTGCAGGGAAAAGGACACTGAGACAAAGGCAAATTAGCTGCTGACTGGGCCTCTTCACATAAGCCGCCAATTGTCATTTCAAATTTCGATTACTTACGCCAATAAGCAGTGTCAGAGTTAGGAACCCCCAAATTCTATCAAAGCATTAAAACAATAATTTGCTTTGTATAAAAAATTTGAATTTATATGGCGTCGCACAGTGTTGCGAGTAGTGACAAAAATGCCAAAATGCAATGTTATAACCACAAAAATCTGCGTGTGAGGTTTTGTTGGAAATATTTTAATTAAGAGAAAAGTTTAAGAAAAAATATTGGAGAGTATAGAAGTTATGAGCTCTTAAAGTACACTCTCACAGCGTTAAAATAAAATTGTGTACACACAGCACATTTTTTCTTTCACTTTGAGGTTCAATATTTCAAAATCAATTATGAGCTCCCCAAGACTTACTGTTGTCTTAAGTTTATTACAATTTAGGCCTGGCAAGACCAAAATTCCGCTGATTCTTCTCACCTCTGAGCAGTACCGATATGAAGAAAATAGAACAAAGAAAACAAGTGAATAAAAACTGAGTTAAAACTTTAAAGGTGATTTAACAAAAAAACACTTTTTATGACTTTTTAAATTTTTGGATAGTTTATTTTGGCAAGCAATGTACACATTATGCTATCAAATTTTTAGATGCGTATATTTGCGCGAATGCAAGTTATTGGCATTTCTCGGTGAAGACTTGAGTGCAAATTCGCAATTCACCGTTTGATCGAATGCCAATGCAATCTGTCAAATAATGCTCTGCTGCTGATGGAAAAATTTGTTGAAGATAGCTTCGGGAAAGCATATACGATTACTATTATATTCGAAATAGAGGGGTTAATGGAGTTTCGACTACACTTTAATTTTTTTTCGTACAAACTCAAAAGTTGACAACCTTACTACTTCACTTGTACCGGAGGCGCCCTCTGGTGGTGAATTTTTTTAATTTAATTAATTTTGTATTTTTTGCACTCAGAAATGTTGACGATTGTTGAATAAATCATTCAAATCGGTTTAGTAGTTTCCCAGATATGATGTTTCTTCGTTTACTTTACTACATTTACAAGTGTGGAGCCAGCTCAATTGAAAATTATTAGTTTTGTATGGCAGATACCTTAAGAGTTGGATATAGCGGTTAGGTGTGTACAGAAAAAACATTCGGAAGGGAAAATAAATGGGGGTCAGTCTTACATATGGTACGTCTGGGACCAACCTGAGAGCAGCGGGAGCCCACTTTCTAAAAACGATGATTTTGTATGGGAGCCTCATTAAAGGTTGGAGATAGAGGGTAGGTATGTTGGAAAGAAATATTCAGGAAGAAAAATTAGTGGGGGTCAGTCTAAGATTTTAACCCTCTAAGAGCAACTTCTGAGCAGCTGTGGAGCAATTTATCGAGATTTTATTTTCAATCACTTTTAAGAAAAGCGCATTTTATCTATACACACAGTCAGTTACATATAAATAATTTATATTAAAATACAAATATTATGAACGTAGCTTTTATGAACAAAGATAAGTTTCATTGTTAATATGAAGTTTTTTCAAATCCGTTTGTATGGGAGGTGGTCGAAGTTTTGGTCCGGTTTGAAATTTTTCACAGTAAGTTCTTTACTCATACAATAAATGTATACCAAATTTCATTTAGGTAAGACCACTCCTTCTATTTTTGTCATTCCGCTATATGAACTCGCAACACTGTGCGTCGCCTCTGTATGCAGCTGAGCAAAGTGTCAACTGGAGGGCGGGTTCCGTATACACCTTTTCAGTCCAACCATATTTACCTCCAAAAATAAATCGAACAAACATATAAATGGGGGGGAGGTTAACCCTAACCCATTCCTTGTGTGCACCACTGCAACAATGGCACTTGTACTATATATAACTTTTCACAGCTTTGGCGTTGGAGAGTTGGTTTAAATGTGTGTTTTAGATTTGCCTGCATTGATGCATTGATGCAATTGCATTAATTTGAATTTAAAAAATTTTCATATAAAACTGAAATGCATTTTTATCAGTCACCAATGCACAGTGATTCGTTCCATAGACAAAATTCAAAAAAATGTATAGTCTCAGAATTTAACGAGTTTTATGTCATTTGAAAGGTGAAACTCCACCTACGAAAACTCAAAAAAAATCTGTGCAAAAAAATTAATTGGTGTGTGTGCAAGAGCTGCTCAAAGTCGGAACTTTTTTAACAAAAAATTTTAAACACATATTTTCAGTTTTTTAGTCTATTGAGTAAAAAAATTGTAAAAATACTATACATGGTTACCAAGAAGTTACTGAAACTTTCAATATAGATTAAGAAATGATGTGGCCATTTTCGCTTTTAATGTTTTCTCAAAATTTGCAAAGCTGAGGCTTTTACTTCACTTTTAATTTAAAATATTTTTCTAAATTAAAAATCGGAAAATTGGCAAAACTTAGAGGAAAATAACTAAAAAGTATGTGAAAGTATGTTCCTGGATTTTTTATTTTAAGAAGCATTCTTTTTTTGTCGGATAAAGTAATTACATCCTCCGATATCTTACGATCTCAGAAAATAATTAAATTTGAAAAATGGTCTAAACACCTATTTTTCGACAATATTTATTTTATTCATCCCTAAAAGTATGCAATCAGCATGAAAACTTAAAAAATAAAACTGCAGAAATTCAAAACATACATCTATTATTATCATTTTTATTGCAAAATTAACCCATTCGCTGCCAAGCCTAAATTATATGAAGTCATTCCCATTGCCATTTATATTTTGAGTGTTATTGTTTACCAAAGCTCTGTTATTTCTTGGTAAGAGCACATATATTATCATATATCACATAAATATATCAAATATATTATCAAGATCATTCTTTTCAAATAAGAAATAAAGCATAATTTTTGTAAACAAATTTATTTGTAGTATTTTTTCAAGTTTTTTACATTTCTATATTTATGTTTGTGGCCACAAAAAATTTGCTAATTCAAAAGCCTGCATGTTATAACATATTTAAAGTAGGACGAGTATACTCGTCTTGGCAATGCATGACACCCGGCCAAAGACGAGTATAATCGTCCTTGGCAGCGAATGGGTTAAAGGGTCCTAAGACAATTTCTGTTACTCTTTGCAATTATCAATGTTGATCAACTGATTACATGTAAAATCTGGAAAATCTAGCCAACACACTCATTGCTATAGCTCACCAAAAATGACGAAATTTGCAAATTGAAGTGTCAGGCATTGCCAAACTAAAAAAGTTTAAGAAAAACCAAATGAAGATTTCAATTCAGCAGACCATGATTAACTAGTATACCAATATTTTATGAAGAACGGACAGCTCCTTCTAATTTTGTCCCGCGATTGTATGGAGTCGAATCACTGTGCAATGGTGATCTTAGTTTTCTAAAATTTAATACGTTATGGATTAAGCAAGAATTTTTCTTATTTGTTGGATTGCTATTGGTTTTTAGAATTTATGAAAAATAGTAGAGTAACCGTCTTTTACCAAAATTGCCAAACAGACTTTTAGTTTGTTTGTCATGGCATTCCATGACAGCTTCAGGTGCCATTTCTCATGATTGAAATCGAGCCTGCGATCGGTCAAGGCAGCTGCACACAAATGTATCAGTCTGCAACTTTGGCAAACAGCAGAATCGATACGATTAAGAAATGTAAAGGCCTTTTAACAAGCGATTTTCTTCGAATAATACTCCGCCTCAACAAATAACATACTCTAGGTATAAGAAGAGAAGAAATCGCAACGAGCATTGGCTAGAAACTGAACTCACTTGGTGCTTCCACCGAAGACACGGTTCCCTCTTCATCGTAGATCTCCAACAATCGCTTAGAATACTTTTTTTTGCCGAAGCTGTACTGTCCATACCGGAGCCAGCATAGCCGCTGAATGATTCGCTGTGCTACATACACGTCTTTAAACATCTCATACAGCTCGTTGTTTGTTCGTATTCGATACTCGTCGCCAATACGAACAAGGCCCCATGGGCCGCTATGTCGTTTCGCAACAGTGTACATCCAGCAATAACTAAATCCAAATGCTTTTTGTGGTATTTTAAAAACATTTTTTCATGGTGATTTTCTGCAAGTAACTTGCATTAAAAAGAAAAAAACTATGTTTAGCAAACAAAAAAGGAAACAATTCATGCATTTGGGAGTCGAAGTGAACATTGAAACTGAATAAAAAAAAACATAGTATTTTTGTTTTTTGTGTATTTTAATTTACCTAAACGGAGGCGGACAAACTAGCCAGATGCCAGAGGATTCGTCCTCCCTCTCAATGGGGCTCCACTTGCATCAGTCAAACTGATGCTCAAGCAATTCTAACATAAGGAAACAACCAAATTGTGGTCTAAGGAACAGACCTGCCATATCTCTTGACTAACTTGGCCAACCTATAACATGAAATGGACCAACCAGCTGCTCAAGCTCAGACGTTACTCAATAAGCACAACGGTCTCGGTGCTCTCGGATCACTGTCTTATAGGAAAGCAAGCGGAGATTGCAATCCAGCGACTACTGTCGAGAGTGCGGCTCGAAGGAAGAGGTGGAGACCGTTCTCTGCCTCTTGCGCCAGTGTCCCTCATTAGCAAGAAGAAGACAATAAGTATCTTGGCTCTTCTTTCCTCATTAGTTTAACCGAACTATTAAGAGGTCTTAACCCATTAACGCCCAAAACATCAAAAATTTTGGTACAACTTTGCGATTGTACCAAGCGATGAAATCGGCGTTACGAATAGTGAAAATAGTCATTCTATATGTTTTCGGGTCCGCTCTACATGATTATGCCATTAGATTTTCATTTTGGTCACAAGGAAATCCAATATGGCGGTGTTTTCGGAAAAAAATGCAAAAATTTCGACCAGTTTTTTTTTCAAATCAATATTTCGTACCGAAATAGATTTGTGGTTGGGGTATAAATATGCACAAAAGTGCACAAACATGTTGAACTTTCAGAAAATACCCAAGTTGCCCCATGGGAATACATTTACAACCTCAAAATGGCGGAAAAATGAAAAATGTTTTCACAATCATTCATGATTTTTTTTTTTTAAAACGACGCACTATAACGAAAAATGTTCAAGAACAAAAAGTGTTTATAATTTGACAGAGAATACGTCTGAATTTTTTGAAAAAGTTTTGATCAACTTTTGGAATCTTGCAAATTGTCAATTCTTAACAAATTGCAAAAATTGCTCAAAAAATTCTGAAAAAATTCATAGATGTTCTTAGACTGATTCTAAGCATTTCTGGCTAACAATTATTCTGTTAAATACATTATTTTTACTAGAATTGAAATCTAAACAAGAAAAGCCATTTTGCTGTTGATCAGTTATATCAGTGATATAGCCATGTTCATTATGGAATCTTCATGGTTCTCAGCGCAGTAAGAGGGAGTCGTGCCATTCACTGCGGTATCCCATTAAGCCACAGTGGCTTACTTACTCCCTTAGCTCCCTTCTTACTGAACTTTACTATGTAAATTTTCGTAGAGATTTAATCAAACGGTAAATACAAAAATCATTGTCCAACCTAATTTAAAATGTTTCTGGAATAATATAGAAATAACCCAACAAGGTATGCAAAATTAATCGGTTCACTTCAAGCATTCTTAAAGCTAGCAGCACATTGCGCAGGCATTCACAATTCTTGCTGTCACCTTGGCCAGTTTCGTGGTGGAGCGCGCGCCCATTAATTATTATAATTATTGGCAAATGGACGCATTTTCTAATTAAAATTGACCGCACGTATTTTATAATGAATGATGTGCACTCGCTCGCCGATTGGCAACTAACTAAAATGCCAGACACATATTAGCGAGCGATAAATTAACGGTATCAGTACGCGGTGCGCTGCTGTCGGCGCACATGGAGCCCATTAGTTGGCTAAAGTGTCAGTTGTATTGTATACACAAGTTGCCATTTGTGCGCGAACATGGCCGATGCGGCCACAATGAAATGTTGGCAGTGTGTGTGTGAATGGATGGCAGTGTGTTTCGGTTATTGTATGTGTGTTTGTTTGAGTGAACATGTCGTATTTACAATTTGCTACAAATCAGACAACTAATTATTGGTTTAGTAAAAGCAGGCCACACATTCACATACATGCAGAAGAGAAATGCTGCCGCAGCGGCCATTTTTAATTAAAATCGTAAACACCAAATAAACGCAAAAATACATAGCGCAGCTCACACACAAATACACACACACAGGCACACATTGCGCAACATAGACGTAAATGGGCGCCGGTAAATGTGATACGAGCGGCCTATTAGTTGAATTTAATATGCGACCTTTTGATGAAAATCAAAAACCACAAAATTACAACTTAACGGCCTACAATCGCGCCCGACTTACGGCCAGCACAGTGACGTTCACAAGCGGGATTTATGGGGCACTGAAATATTGGAACATTTGAATATCGAAAAACACTTTGCTGGAATGCTTCATTTATCAATTCATTGCAATTCGTTCATTGCAATTCACGACCTTCGACTTTATTTTGAAAATCAATAGATACATTTTTTTTCACCAACACCACTGCCCAGCGTCGACATTTAATTAATGGCACGCGCCTACGCTTAGGTCGTAACTTTCCGCATTTACCCGCACAACAAAACGCTCGAGTGGCACGAATTGCCGCTACGTCGCCGCATGAGTCACAGCCACCCGCAGCCCGCTTGCCGCCGCAATTTGACGCCAATCATTTTAGCGCCACTTCGACATGCAATCCAATTTGGGCCGAGCCAGCGGCGCAAATGCACAGCCGAGTGCCGCCGACTACGCCAATGCACGAGTGACTAAGAATCCCTCATGGTGCGTATACGCCCCGCGTGCCGCCGCGCAGTGTTCATACGTTGCCAATGAAATGATTAGATCATGGCCGCCGGCCGCCGTGACTCCGAAGTCGGCTGCCAGCCTGCGTACGTCTAAATGGCAGCGGTGCCACCGCGCGCCCGCCACGCGCCGCCGTCGACATACGCGACATACGTGTGAATTGAACGCAGCCAGACTTCATACTTTACACCTCATTAGGCCGTAACATTTTTATTTGCGGTGCTGTTAACATAATCCTATTATTGCCACCTTCGTCAGCGAACCGCAGCCGGGCGCCAGGCGCCAAGCGAGGTGCGTACCGGCGCGTTGCGCTGACGTTTTATTTGCTTGGCAGCACTTTGCAGTTGATTGGAACATTCACAGCTGCCACGCCTCTCTTCGCTTTCGGCGCATTGCGTTGCTTTATCGATTTGTCGCCGCTGACATTGGAATTCGACGGTGTGTTAATGTTGCTTCGTGTGTACGTTTTGTGGTTTCGACACGCATGCAGCACCTCGACGAGGAGCCATTATGTGATTTAGTCGCTGTAAAAATTCGTCATTTCCATTTTTGCTTTCGTCTACATTTGCAAGTACTTAAATACAGTGGAAAATAATTTAATTTGAGTGACGTCTTGCGCCAAAGCCAGCAAATGTGCGTATTGCTTTTAATTTGTGGTTTCCCTTTGCATGCAGATTTATTTGCATTTATCTTTGTATGTGTGTGTGTGTGTGTATGTGGGTTTTATACGACTGATGCTTTTATAATAAGCTTTTATTACATTAGAATGCAATACAAAGTTGCTAAATTTGTAAATACTGTTGGCCGTCTAGTTGACATAGCGACGCTTAAAGTATGAAAAGTGACGCTGTTGTTGCAACTAAACGACTTTGGTACTTAATATAAATTTAGATTATTTGAACAAAATGTTTTGTGTGTGGAAAATATGTAGAAAGTAAGTCGAATTCAAATTAGTTGTTAGTTAAGAACAGAGTGAGTTAAGAATAAGATACACTTGGAGTAATTTGACTCAAAGTATAAAGAAGTAAATAAATGACCCTAAACTTACCCGTATTTTACTGCATGTTTACTAGAGAGCTGCATCGGATAACTTTTTACTGCACATGAGAAGTTTGGTGTCGGATACGTATACTTCACTTTCTCGATCGCCGTCGAGTATGTATACTGCTCTTACTCGCTCACTTGCTCACGCGTAGAGAAGAGAAGAGAAGCACAGAATTTCGGATAGCAACGAGAAGGAAGCCGCGAAAAAGCGGTAGCCGAAAAATCGGAACATGAAAAAATAGGAACATGTAAAAATAGGAACATAATAGCAAAACTTCCGCGAGTATGAGCTACCTTCCTACGGAAGCTCGAGAATTTTTGCAGCTTCAAGGTCAACGGCAGACCAGATATTGCTGCTGCTAATTGCGTTGTGGTTAGACTTGGAATGTTTTTGCGATGTTTATGCAGTAAATTGATTTAAAATCTTAAAATACAGATATATTATTTATTATAGTTATATTATTAATTTTTCAATACTTATTATAATTAAATATTTTTAAATCTATATAAATAAAAATGATTTATTTATTTATTAATTAATTCATTATTATTTATTATTATTATTAATTAATTATTTATTTATTAGTTATTTTATTTATTTATTCATTTATCATCCCGTAATCAAAATTCGTAATCAAAATTCGAGCGATTACGCGTGGAAGCTGAAATCAATGAATTTTGTTAATGTGGGAAGGGAAAGGTTTTTTATAAATTAATATTTACAATAACATATATTTGTTCATATTATTCGTTATAAATAAATATATAAATACTAGCTGACCCGGCGAACTTCGTCCCGCACGACATTTGTTGTTTTCTTATAATAAATGAATGAATGGCGAATCTATGGCGATGCGAATTGACGAAGAAAACCAACTAAAGGAAGAGGAGGGAGCTACTGATTAACGCATTCGAAGCCCTCAAATAAGCAATGTTGCTGCTAAGTTTTAGTAAAGAAATGGATTACGCTTGAACCAGATTTAAATTATAGTGGCAGGGTCACGCCCCATTATTCAATGCCCGCACAATGCCCTCTGTCGAAGGAGAAAATGGTAGGTTCGTACTAAGTGTCATTGCTGAGCGACTTATAGTTCAGCGAAATATTTGGGTCACAACAAATGTGCCACGCCCCTTGTCCAACGCCCACAAAATCTTACCAGTAGAATGACCCATCTATGGGACGACGGGGCACTAAATTTCAGTATTGTACGACTAACAATTTCAAAGATATTCTCTATTAAAAATTTGGCTTGTATGGACAGTGCCACGCCCCCTTGATCAATACCCTCATCATTCCCTCTGTCGAAAGATATGAATAAATGGTAGGTTCGTACTTAATTTCATTGCTGTGCGACCTATAGTTCAGCAAAATATTTGGATCACAAAAAATATGCCACGCCCCTTGCCCAACGCCCATCAAATCCTACCAGTAGAATGACTCATCTATAAGACGACGGGATACTAAATTTCAATGCTGTGCACCTTACAATTTCGAAGATATTCTATATTAAAGATTTGGCTTGTATGGGTGGTGCCACGCCCCCTTGTCCAATACTCGCCCCATTCGCTCTGTCGAAGGACATGACTAAATAGTAAGTTCGTAGTGAATTTAATTGATGTGTGACTTATGGTTCCAAAGTTATTATCTGAAAATGTGCAAAATTCACGGTCAAATATCGCATGGATTTTCCGACTTTTCCAATAAATATTACGGAATTTTCTTTTCGCACGAACCTGAACTGACTTAATACGAATCGAACAAAATAAACCCCATGAAAATCGGCCGTTCCGTTTGACCGTGATGCTATCACACACATACTGCCACTCTCTTTTATATATATAGATAAAATACAAAAAATTATGCTTCGCGCAATGCGCGCAATGCTTTGCAACATTCCTTTGAAGCACATTCAACTCAAACTTCACAAAGTATTTGCGGTAGCTCATGCAGTTTCAAATCTTCCGACATACTCGACACCTTCCGCGAGTATTTGCGTAACAACGAGAAGGAATTCTGCTAGCGTCGAGTAGCAACGAGAAGCTGCTCGCTCAGCGTCGAGTAACAACGTGCAGTTACTCGACTATTTAGAGGTACCGAAAAATGAGTACCTTTTTTCGGCGTCTCTTCGGATACGTGTTCCGTTTTTGAAACTGCACGTGAAGGCATCGAGTATAAATGGATTTATGCAGCTCTCTAATGTATACCCGTACTTGACTGGGTGCATGCTCACAATTTACGCAACGCTTACTTAAACTGTATTTATTCCATATTAACTATGTACATAGATGCTTACTCGAACAGTGCTCGAATCTACTTATGCTGCCGATTCTAATTTCTGCTTGCTTTTCTTACTACATGCTCGTACAGTACTCGACATACTTGTACTCGTACAGTACTCGATGCTACTTCGTACTTTAATCGACGCTCACTTGCACTGTAGTCGATTCTTACTCGTACTTTACTCAATTCTTACTCGTACTTTACTCGATGCTTACTCGTGTTTTACTAGACGCCTTCTTGAACCGTAATCGATTCCTACTCGTACTTTATTCGATGCTTACTCGAGCGGTGCCTACTCATACCGTACTCGATGCTTACTCGTATTTTACTCAACGCTCTCTTGAACTGTAGTCGATTCTTACTCACTTTAGGCGATGCTTACTCATGTTTTACTCGACGCTCACTTGTGCTGTAGTCGATTCCTACTCATACCGTACTCGATGCTTACTCGTACTTTACTCAATGCTTACTCGATGCTTATTCGTGCTTTACTACACCTTTTCAACCTCAAAATGAGAATGTGTAAGTTCATAATGAGAAATATAAATTCATAATGGGAATACGTTAATTCATAATGTGCAATATAAATTCGTAATGGGAATACGTTAATTCAAAATGAAAAATATAAATTCATAATGAGAATTCGTAAGTTCATAATGTGCAATATAAATACATAATGGGAATACGTAATTCAAAATGAGAAAAGGAAAATTCAAATTGAGAATGCGTAAGTTCATAATGTGCAATATAAATTCGTAATGGGAATACGTTAATTCAAAATGAGAAAAGGAAAATTCAAATTGAGAATGCGTAAATTCAAAATGAGAATATTTTTTTTTTATACTGTTGCGCTTGGCCCCATATTTGCCAATGCCAATTGAAACTATTTAGGCAAAAATTAAAAATGAAGTGAAGTGTAATTTGCGCATTCCTAATGTCCCCGCTCCTTCAATATGCGAACAACGTTTACAGTATCTTGAGGGAATAATAGATAATGCAAAGCACACCATTACTGGTGGAGATTGTGCCAGAGCTGTACAGCACACCACAACTTTCCAAATGGCCTTGCTTTACAGGATATGAACGTAGGGATGTAAAAATTGTTTAAGCACTGCTTGTTTGCATTATGTTTTGAAATCATTATGTTTTGAAATCTTTATGTTGTGAAATCTTTATGTTGTGAAATCATTAAGTTTTGAAATCTTTATGTTGTGAAATCTTTATGTTGTGAAATCTTTATATTTTGAAATCTTTATGTTGTGAAATCATTATGTTTTGAAATCTTTATGTTTTGAAATCATTAAGTTTTGAAATCTTTATGTTGTGAAATCTTTATGTTGTGAAATCTTTATGTTTTGAAATCTTTATGTTGTGAAATCTTTATGTTTTGAAATCATTATGTTTTGAAATCTTTATGTTTTGAAATCATTATTTTTGAAATCATATAATAAAAGATACTAAAAATAAACCTTATACTACATAGTTCTCATTTCAAATTTTCCTTTTCCCAATTTGAATTTACGCATTCTCAATTTGAATTTTCCTTTTCTCATTTTGAATTACGTATTCCCATTATGTATTTATATTGCACATTATGAACTTACGCATTCTCAATTTGAATTTTCCTTTTCTCATTTTGAATTACGTATTCCCATTATGTATTTATATTGCACATTATGAACTTACGAATTCTCATTATGAATTTATATTTTTCATTTTGAATTAACGTATTCCCATTACGAATTTATATTGCACATTATGAACTAACGCATTCTCATTACGGATTAACATATTCTCATTTTGAGGTTGAAAAGGTGTAGACGCTCTCATACACTGCAGTCGATTCTGACTGGTACTGTACTCGATGCTTACTCGTACTTTATTCAATACTTACTCGTAGTCTACTCGTAGTGGACCATTATTATTCTCGTTAAAAACTAATCTTTTTGATGCCGGTTACAGAATACTTGAAATTTTGTAGTACCACAATGGACATAATTCGATCTAAACTATGCACAATTCGTACGAGAGCTCCCACTTTTGCCTACCCACTAATACAGATTAGTAAGAGACACTTTCGCCAAATCAAAATTATGACTCCTGGCCAAGAGATTGGACACAAAATGGGCACATTTTAGTAAGTAAAAAAAAAGTGTGGCTTTGCGCCTTGAGAGTGAAAACAAAACCAAGAAAAAATCTTAACCTCTAGCAATCATCTTTATGTTTTCGTAAATAGTGGCACAGCGTACTTACTTACTTGAGTACTATTGGTACAGAACTCATATCGTACAATTTTTTTTAAGATTTTTAATGTGAAAGCGAACGCACTTTTTATGGAACGGCTTTTTAATTCTTATTAAGTAGGCTGTGTTGTATCATTCTGCTTAAAAAATAAATCACAATAGCTGTGGCTACACAGTATGAGTGAGGTTTGTTAGCAGCTTTTTGCAAGAACTTGATAAACTAGTAAGTGACGGAGCTTCTATGGAAGAATTTGTGAATATGTAATACTTTTTGGTAGCAAAAGCTAAACAATTTCAAAGTTTGAATTTCAGTTGATTTGTAAAATTTATTGTATTACAATTTTTTTGCGTCGAAATATTTTTCCCGAGACTTTAAAAAAATTGTACGACATATCGTACAATTGGCGGCAAAGATTGCAAGTTATGTTTGCAATTTTTTTAATGGGTTTGGTAACAGAATTTTTGCGTTTGCTTGAATGCCACGCCCATCAGTAAATTGAATAACTAATAAAATTCGACTATTCGACAAATCTCGGTTAAGAAATAGATTTACTAGACGATTTTGCATTTTACTGGGCAATCACAGGTTGTGTAAGTGCGTACTTGCCACTCCCACTACGCTAGTAAAAATCGCAGGGACCAAAAATAACTGTTATTTTACAATTTTCAAATCAAAAAGGCATAACGAAAAAATTGTCGGTGGACTTTTTCAAATATACCATTATGATCGTAATGAATATTAAACGCCTTTTAAATTTTAGACTTTTACTATAAAAGTTAAAATTAACTGTTATTTTGTGCCTATTATCAAATCAGGCAAAAATAACTGTTGCTTTAGACTTTTATTTTTTATCGGTCAAAAATAACAGTTATTTTGTGACTTTTATTTTTTCGGTCAAATATATCAGGCAATTTGAATTTTTTCAAAGGCCGTTTGACCGACTAAAAAACTATTGATACCATTTTTTTCGTCGCACAAGTCTTATAGCTCAGAATGTGCGGTCTACTGAGACGAAAAAAATTGTATCAATAGTTTTTTATTAAAAATAACTGTTATTTTTGACCGATAAAATAAAAGTCAAAGGAACAGTTATTTTTGCTGATATGATAATAGGCACAAAATAACTTTTATTTTTGTCGGTAAAAATAAAAGTTAAAAGATAACAGTTAAAATTATTTTTTTTGATAAAAACCATAACCGGTACGGTCCCTGAAAAATCGGCTATATTCAATATGTTTCTGTAAAACTATATGAACATTAAGTGATTATGTGTTTTATTGAGGGGAACAGGACTTTGCAACAACAACAACAACAGTGGCATAAGGCTGAATAAATATGACTCAATTGTTTATATATATGTATATAATTTATATATGTTTCGATCAAAATGAAATCACGTTTTTATTTTTTGTTGTCATAATTTATATTTCCTTAAAAAAAAAATCAATGAATTGTTCATAAAACTCAAAAAAACGATAAAAAATTTCATGAATTTTTACTCCTTTGCAGACCATTGTACGATATATCATACAAAATTTATTGAGCTGTAATTCTCAACCAAATTGATTTTTTTGATATTTTGTTGTTTTTTATTATCCAAATGTTTAATGAGAGCCAATATTTTGAAGGAAAAATTTTTATCTCAAGAGATGCGGAAATTTACCGGAAAGGGTTAAAAAAGTTAGTTCGTAGTTCCATGAATAGTCTGTCCCATGAATACTATTCGAACGCCCTAAGTTGCTACTTGTACGTGAGAAACGACCAACAAATCAGCGTATTTAACTATCAAACAATATGATTAAACAGTGATAAAACAACAACATATGATTTGGTTTGGTTAATTTGGTTTACTTTAATGCATCACTTTAAGATTACTTATTCCTTTCATACTTTCATATAGTTCTCAGCCCAACCATACATTTGAATTTACATACATTCGTATTAACTCTAAGTTATCAAAATTCACTTTTCTTACAACCAGCACACAACAATTTTGTACTAACACAATTTTGTACTCATTTTTTAAAGCTTTGTTGCCATATTACTTTAAGTTAGTACAATGTTTTGTGAAAGTAACTTTCTTAACATTTATTACAACCAACTTTCGACTCAACCCAAATGCATACATATTGCCACCAGCAAATGAATACAAGGCAATTCATTTAAAGTTATTTGAAAAGTGCAAACAGAAAATTTCGCTTGCATGCAAGCAGCCAAATTAAAATACGTTGCATAGTTCTGAGGGTAATTCTTCATGTCAATTTCGCTTCAAGCAAACACAAACTCAAACACACGCACGCACACACACACACACACATAGAAAGGCTTTGTGTTAGATATTGCACTAAACGAAGAAATAACGCAAAATGAGCCGTATTTAGTGGTACAACAACAAACAAAAACAATAAAATACCAAGAAGAAAGCAACAAGCCAAGCCAACAACAACCGGCAGCGCAACACGCCAACAGCAACAACAACAAGGGTCGTGTTTTTGACGCAACGGCACAGTGTTCTGCGGACGAAGAAGACATTTGTCTTCGTCGTTATTGCTGCTGCCGTCTGGCAACAGTCGGCGGCCGTGCACTTTGCATGTTGCGCGCGCCACTGCAACGGCTTCGCTTGTGCTGCCACCGCATATAAATGTCAGAAGGCCAATTTAGATGCGAAGGCAAACACATACACACCCGCACACGCATGCAAATATGTGAGGCAACAACGCACTGCAAAATGCAACAGCAGCAAAGTGTGAGGTACGCCAAGTCGTGTGCGGGGAAACGTGTCAGACTCGGTGTTCGCTGCTACTTTTTACGCTTTAAAAACCCTCACCCACACACACACACACACACACGAGCCTCGCTCTGTAATAGACGCAGCCAACTTAATTAGCTTTCGCTCACTTCGTTTCCGTGCCGCGCGCAATAATCGTGCTCGCTGCCATTGTTTGTATGTGCGCGTGTTGGGCCCACGGCTTGTGGCACTCAAGTTTTCAAGTTTTGAATTGTTTTGTGCATAAATTTCCGTTTTGCGCATGGACACCCGACCGCAACCTGCGCGCAACTGTAAACATTGAGTTGCAACTTTTCAAACAACGCCGCGACGCCAATGGGAGCGAGTGAGTTTGCGCAACTTCACATCGGAAATGGTGATATGCTGTGTTTTGAATGCATGTGTGTGTGTATGTGTGTGTGTTGTGTGTTTGTGTGCACGACCACAGGAACACAAATACGTATGCAGAATATTGGTAGATTTATGACTGTCTGTATGTCTGATTCTGTGCCAATGAAAGTTAGTTTGGTTGTTATTTTTGTTACAGTTGCTGCCAGTGCAGTGTTGTCATTATCTGCGCTCAGTTCGGATTCGCTTTCATGCATGTTCTGCATAAGTTCTGAGCTTACTTCGTCATATGCACAAAAGCTAAGCAGCTCTGTGTGGAAATGCCAACTGCAGCTCTTTCTAACTGAAGTACCCACTGAATTCAGATGAAATGCTATGGAAACGGTCATCAGCTACCAGTTATTTCAATGATCTCGCAGGTGAGAAAGGATATCTTGCAGAGCGTAACCGAAAATTTCATGGTGACCTTTGGTTTGTGCAGTTTTCTATGGGAAAACGGCAACTGTAAAATGCCAATATTCTGCAGGAAATGGAGACAAATTGCTTTGGCATTTTTGATTGTCAACTGTGATGCTTCGAATCTATTCAAGATGTGCTTCATATGCATGCGAAATTATGCAATGTGAATGTCGAATCGTTAGAGAGGCAAATGCTTATAACAAGAAGTAACACAGACCACACACACATGAGGCGACTTACGGGGCGTATGAGTGATGCGGCTTGGCAATGCTGTTAACATATTTTAAGCTATTCGAAAGAAAAGCTGCATTGCAGTGTTATATGAACGTATGACTAATGTATGAACAACATTGATTAAGAAAACATTTTTCAGTTTTAAAAGGACCTTAACAGCTTTAAAGCCAACACACTGACTTTGACAAATGGTTGTCAAAAAAGCAGGGACCGTACCGGTTATGGTTTTTATCAAAAAAGTCAAATTTTAACTGTTATCTTTTAACTTTTATTTTTACCGGCAAAAATAAAAGTTATTTTGTGCCTTCTATCATATCAGGTAAAAATAACTGTTACTTTTGAATTTTATTTTATCGGTCAAAAATTACAGTTATTTTGTGACTTTTATTTTTTCGGTCAAATATATCAGGCAATTTGAATTTTTTCAAATGACCGACTAAAAAACTATTGATACCATTTTTTTCGTCTCAGTAGACATAAGTCACAAAATAACTGTTATTTTTGACCGATAAAATAAAAGTAAAAAAAAAAAAAAGTTTTGCCTGAAAAATAACAGTTAATTTTAACTTTTATAGTAAAAGTCTAAAATTTAAAAGGCGTTTAATATTCGTGAAGCTCAGGCCATTACGATCATAATGGTATATTTGAAAAAGTCCACTGACAATTTTTTCGTTATGCCTTTTTGATTTGAAAATTGTAAAATAACAGTTATTTTCGGTCCCTGCAAAAAAGTATTTTTGCTTTGGATTACCAATTCAAGCTCCAGTTCTCAGAAGACCTTTTGATATTAACTACTGATTAAAATATTGGTTTTGATTGTTAAAATCTTTTTTTTTTTTGTTTTTGTTTTCAATTCACAATTCTATTGATTTTTATATGAATTTCGATTTTTTAATGTAGAAATTCTTTGTTTGACTACAATTTGACAAGAAAGAAACCATATCTTATTTTTTTCTACATATCTTCGTAAAACCTTTTCATGACTTTTAAATAAAACAAACATTTTACAAGTATGCAATATCACCTACATAACTTTTTACTAGTTTCTAATTACTTTAAAATAAAATTTTTTTGGCGCCAAAAACTGGCGTAGTTTTCATAAGTCGCTGTCAAGGCCAACTGAACCCAATCAGAAATGTTTTAAAATTAAATAATGGTAGCTCGATGGAGTAAGGTCCAGGTTACATCGATTTCAGTCCTACAACCTTTTCATGATATTTAAATTAAATAAAGTTTGACGAGTATACAACATCACCTTCATAACTTTTTACTGGCTTTTCATGACTTTTAAATAAAGTGTGTGCAAATTCTGCATCAAAAACTTGGTGTGGAAACTGAACTCAATTAGAAACTTTTTGAAATGGCCGAACTAATGATGGCTCGATGGAGTAAGGTTCAGGTTTCATGGATAATACGTAGACAGTTTTCAATTCCCTCATTTTTGAACGCTCATCAGGGCGTGTATTGGCCGTATCCTGGAAGACCAGAAACGATCTCTCTTTATTAACTTTGGCCACTTTTCCTAACAGGCTTTATTCAATCTTATTCACCGCTGACAATAGACCTCAGAGTTTATTGTTTGGCCAGTCAGTCCTTCTTTCAGGAAGCACCTGAAACGGTCGACGCCATTTATAAGTAAAACATAGCTGCCGGCTGTCAGTTGAAAATAGACACATACACAAACGCATATATGCCAAGGATATTTATAAAGCAGACCACGGCCAGTAAATAAGACACTTCATGTCCGCCTCGAGTGATGTGCGTATTTTTGTACATTTTTGCTTAGAACAAAAGTTGACGTCGCAGCACCTCGAATGGTAGTGAACGTTGTGACGTGCACATTTCACTCACTGCTATTTCTAAGGCGACCTGCTACTTTACATACTCACACGCACATATTACACATACACACACACACATTGGTCGCACAGTGAGCAAAATTCAGCTGCCAAACTTTGGCTTTTGGCTGACTCGCCTATAACCGTAGTAATCCCATTGCCCACCTGGCCAAAACTCGACCGGACACGCTTCATTGCTCTAATTATAGCCGCCACATTCCGTGCGCCGCCTGCAACTCATTGCCAACTTATTTATATTTCACTCGGCTCGAAGCTCGAAAATTGAAGCAACTACGAAGCGGCGCAACAAATTGCCATTTGTGTTGGAGTTGCTGGCAATAAATCAAAAGTTTTTTATATTTGCCGACTGTGTTGTATTTATTTCTTTACGCTCGCCACTCAACAGTTGCAGCAAACGTACACAAGCGCACATTTTAACTGCTTCAGTTGTGCGTTTGTGTGTGTGTATGTGTGTGTGCGTAGTTTTGTTATTTGTGTGCTGGTTGTTTATGTTGCTGCAGCGGTGTTGCATTGATTGGCTGCCTGCCAAATTTCGCACTCGGTGCTCTGTGCCGTGACGCGCCGTCAGGCCACTCATTCGCGTCCAGTCGTTGCTGCACTTTCATTTCGCAGTGAATAAAACAAAATCTACGCTCAGCACCCGTTCACCCAAGTGCCAGTCGAATGCAATGTTTCAATTTTCCACTGCATTCGCCTTCTCTCCATTGGCCTTACGTGCTCTCTTCATTCTTACAACTCTTTGGCTGGGTTCGACTTTTTCGCGCAACCAGGCGCTACATTTTCCACAACACTTTTGTTGTTGTGCTCTTACTATAATATACGAGTACATACTAACATATACACATATATACATATATGTATGCATGTGTATGTATCGTATGCGGTGCTTTGCTTACGTTAATCTGGCGCTTGCATGTCGGTGCTTATGGCTTTGGGCCGGCTTGCGCTTTCGGCTCGCACACAGGAACACCTAAATTTATACAAAATTGCTGCATAATTTAGGGAATTAAGTTTTAATATTGTGTTGCCTAAACTAGGTTTCGACTTCGGTTCCGTGTTGGCTTACGGTTCGTTGGTGTGTGTGTGTGTGTGTGGCACACAAATTTGGGGCGTTGGCGAGTGGGCTGTGCTGCGGAATTAAGACATTCGACGCGAAAATTTGCAATAATTTCGCAGTAATTTATTGTTAAATGCGGAAATTAATTGCGGAATTAGGTGCACACTAATTTCGGGACATTAAATGATGTGCCAAAATAACTAAATGATTGGTCAATTGATTAACACATACACATTGATTAACCCATACAAATACTTCAATGAGATCAAAAGGGTTTTGTAAATGTCTTCAAGACGAGTGCACTAAATGTGTGATGTCGATTATTTTGGTTGATTTCAATCACATAACACACAGTATTCCAATTGAAATTGAAGAAGTGATTAATTCACAATTTTTGAATATTGTGTAAAGCATATTAATCAAATTTATTCAATTACCCAATTTTTTTTTACCGTAGGAGATGGAAAATCTCCACAGAAACCGATTGAACCGCCGGCCTGCCAGATTCTTACCGACTAAAAACCATCTTCTCTTCGGAAGTTTGGTCTCTTCTTGTCACTGACCTAATTACCTAATAAGACCAAAAAACTATATTAATGAAAATGAAATTATTCATCAAATCATTCCATTTAAATTACCATTGTTACTTTTTTAAATTAGTTTGGGGGGTTGTGTTGGTAACTTGTGTAACTTGTTTGTAACTCAAAGTTGTGTCCATCGTTAGCTACGATTTTTCCCATATTTAAAACAACATACGAACTCCGCATTAAAAAAGCAATTCTGGGTTTTTGAGGCGATCCAAGAATCGACCAACTTGTTTGGTTGACGTGCTGCTGATGATGGTTGGAAGAACCAATGTCTGGTACGGCAGGAGAGGTGGTAGCACACCCCATTGAAGTGCTTTCAACGTTTCCTCAAACACACACATGCAACGTGTGGTAACTTTTGCAATACATATAAATTAGCAAATTATTACTAGTTAAGTCATAAAATTATCAGCTATTCAATCATTATTAGTTATAACTTTAATCAGTAGTCTTTTAATCACCCGTCATGCATCACTAGTCTATTGCATAATTAATTATTTTGGTCCTTAATCATTATTCATTTTCGCACTAACCGTTCAATCATTATTAGTCAGTAAATCATGAGTCAATTACTTATTAAAATCAAAGATTAGTCAAGCAGACACTGGACATTAAATCGTTAGTCATTAAAAATAAAGGCATTGAATCAGTTGTAATTCAATGTAAATTATTAATTCATTGGTGTCAGGCTACTATTAGTCATAAGACTTTTATTATAAATCATTATTTCATCAATCTTGCGTATTTCTATAACTTGTTCCTTTTTTATTAATCATTCAATGCTGACTAAATCATTACCGCTTTAATTTCAAATTATCATCAAATTATTAGTCGTTCAATCATTAGTAGTTCAAGCATTTGTAATGTAATCCTTCAGTCATTAGTCATTAATAATAAAGGCATTGAATTTATTATTCAATTGTAGTCATAAGACTTCCATTATTAAATAAAAGTTAATCAATCTTCCGTATTTCCACAATTTGTTGCTTTGTCATTAAGCATTCAATGCTTACTAAATTATTGTCGGTATAATTACAAATTATGTTTAAATTATTAGTCATTCAAACATTAACAGTTCAATTGTCAGTCATTCAATCATTAATAATTCAATCATTTGTAATCTAATAATTCAACCAATAGTCATTAATAATAAAGGCATTGAATTAGTTGTAATTCAGTTTTAACTATTAACTCATTGGTGTCTGCCCACTATTAGTCATGAGACTTTCATTATTAATCATGAGTTAATCAATCTTCCGTATTTCTATAACTGGTTGCTTTGATATTACCTAATCATTCAATGCTTACTAAATCATTATCGGTATAATTGAAAGTTATCATTTAGTTATTAGTCATTCAATTTTTAGTAATTTTAAAATTGATAGTTCAATTTTGAGTCATTCAATCATTTATAATTCAATCATTTGTATATAATCATTCAGTCAAAAGTCATCAATAATAAAGGCATTGAATCAATTGTTTTTCAATTGAAACTATTAAACTCATTATAGTGGACTATTAGTCATGAGTGGACTATTAGTCATTGAGACTTTCATTATTAAACATAAATTACTCAATTCTCCGCATTTCCATAATTTGTTGCTTTATCATTAATCATTCAATGCTTGCTTAATCACTACCGGTATAGTTAAAAATTATAATGAAATTATTAGACATTCAATCATTAATAGTTCAATTGTTAGTCATTTAATCATTAGTAATTCAAGCATTTAAAAAACAATCATTTTGTATTGAATGAATAAATAATTTCTTATTAATCATTCCATTATTAACAGTTCAATTCTTAGTCTTTAGAACAGTCTTAGTAGTCTTTAAAACAATAGTCATGGAATTATTACATCAGGAATAGTTAATAATTTACTATGTAGTCATTAATAAAACCATTTGTCTTTAAATCATTGATCACTTGGTTGTAAGTCATTAATTACTTATTTAAGTATTCTGGTATTGATTATATAATTACAAGTCACTATGTGATAGAAGTAGTCTAAGTAGCCTAGATTGAGTTATTAGTTTTATCATTAGGATTGAATGATTAATTATTATTATTCCTCAGTTGCCAATCATAAACAGTTCAATAATAAGTCAATAGAAGTAATGAAGACTGAATTACTACTTCATTAATCACTTATTATGATGAACAATTTTGATAAATTTTAGTCAAAATTATTCCAAAAAAATTGTTTATCAATACTCAAGGAGGCATAATTCATACTTTACCAATCACTTATTTCCTGAAATGATGAACAATTTTGATAAATTTCAGTCAAAATTATTCCAGAAAAATTGTTTATCAATACTCAAGAAGACATGACTAAATAATATTTCGAACATGTATTAGTCATACTCACACTAAGTTTGCACAGTTCGACATGCAACATTTTCTTAAGTACAAAGAATACCGCACTTGAGTGCGATGCAGTTGTCTCGTCGCCTAATCCACCATTTTTACTTTGGCGAAAAAACGTCTTCAATAGCAATTAAGCTCAATGTCTGCGTTTAATGGACTTCCTTAGCATAAACATTAAACTGAATAAATTGAGCACCGCTCTGACCGACCGACACTGTGCACCCCCGCCGACCCCACTTTGGCAGCACAGCATGTGCCGGGCGCTGCTGCTCGTTCCGATTGTCAAGAACGGGTCGGCATAAAAAAGTGACAGCTCAACATGCCCTGCACGCGTATCTACACATGTCAGAAATGCGGCAATTAGCATTTAATGACTGCACATGTTAGACATGCGCCCCCCCTCTCCACCACCCCGACCTACATCAAACCCACAGCGCTGCGGAAGCCATTCGAAAACATGCCGAAAATTAAACGGCACAACAAGCAAGCAGAGCCCCCCACCGCACCGCATCGCCCAGTGAAAACTGCTATGAACGAAGAAATGTCATGAAAGAAAAAACTGCACGCACCGTTGACGCTGCTGAGTGTGTCCTTTATGTCCTTATGTCCATTATGCTATGCGCAAGCAGTGGTAGCTGCCCCGCAGGACACACAACAAAGCACAATAAGCGCAAAAGCAATGCAAAAATACAGAAAATCAGCAAACGAGCAGAAAGGAGTGAGAACAAAGACAACAATACAAAAGATTTCGTTTTGTTGCCGTTTTGTTGGCTCGCAGTGGTTGTTGTGTTGTGTTGTGTTGCGTTGTGTTGTGTCCGCCAGGGAGCTGCTTGGCCCAACGCCAGTTCGTAAGTCAGTCAGCAAGTTAGTCAGCTTGTTACACGCACGACAGGTGGGCGAGGTGACGCGACTGCAGACACTGCCCGCCTGAAAAGTCATCAGCCGCCCGCTGAGCAACAAGACAAATTGACAGAATATTTAAATTTAATGAAAAACTGCACACGAAATGTGGCATTGCTTTATAGAAATAACAGGACAAATGGCGTGAGGGGATCAACGATTTGCATAACGACTGTCAAGTAAACTGACGGGCGGTCACGCGTCTGGTAAGGTGAGTCTCCAGTGGATACAACTAAACTTTTTATTCACCAATGTGTGTGTGTGTGTGTGTGTCTGGGGACTTTAAAAGTACATTCGTGTGTGTGTGTTTTTTTTTGGCTGCTTTAAAGCGCCAAAATCGCAGGCAGCACTTGGCCGCTAAATACTCGTAGTCAAAGTCGAGGACCATTCACCTTTACGCAAATGCGCACAAGTTGCGTTGTTAGTGCGCGCAGTGAACGGAGGACGGGAGCGTAATTGAAATGTGCCTCGACCATTTTCTATTAAATTGACTGGAAAACTAGTTTCGCTCGGGGCTATTGCACGCTACAGCGCGCTGAAGGTTATGGAAAGCACAAATCGGCAAACAGACGTCACACACTGGTTGTGTGGGATTTAACCGTAGACCTACGTTTAAAAAAAAACGACTAATCTTACGTTTCGTTTTCGACCTTCACATATGGGAGTAAGTATAAAAATTGACGTTTATTTAACCCCTCTGTTACGTTAAGAAAAACTCGCACATTTGACCCTTCGGGTCATAAAATGATCCCGATTTATTTCTTTGTATTTTGTACAAAAAAGTTTAGACAATGTGATTTTAACAATTAGTTATTAATTCTATTACTAAAAAGCGATTATTTGGCCTTACTGGAGTCAAATATGTTTAACATGCAGACCATTCTTCTTGCGATTTCTTCAATAGTTAAAACTATATCGCAACTAATTTTTGGACAGTTATATTATATATAACAGATAATAACACTGTGCAAGTCCAAAATTTAGACATGGGGGGACCTACTGGGTGAGTTTCCTATAGGTATACTGAGTTGAGATCCACCAGCCGTTTGGTAAGATTGGCTCTAGTTTAAGAGAAATCCGACTTTGAAGTTTGGTAATTTTCGTCAAGTTTGTCGCTTAAGTAGGTCCTAAATCGTTTCGAATATCGCTTTACTGTCTTCGGCAAGTTTGTAGATATTTTAACGACCAACACATTTGCTTAAGACACCAATCCAAAAAAAATACATTTAAACTGTGTAATTGCGATATGTGCATTTTTGAGCGCAGCGCAACGTGGCGTATGAGTGTCATTTAATTATAATTAACACTCATATATATAATTGGATCTCAACTCAGTATACCTATAGAAAACTCACCCAGTAGGTCCCCCCCATGTCTAAATTTTTGAGGGCAAATTTCACGCACAGTGTAATCATTAATCGTTAATCGACCTACAATAAATGATTTCGCAAGAAAACCTTTTCCCGTGGCCCACAAAAAAGTACTCAGTTTAGATGTTTAATTTATAAAAGAATGCCAAAATATTCAACTTATACAAGATATTGACACCAATGAACCAATCAAAATTATATAATAGATTGATTAACATTACTCGGTTTCCCGGAGAAGAAAATGAATATATTCGGCTGACCCAGATTGCGCCCCATCGTTTCCTTTCACTGAGTATCTTCTTCTTTGGTGAAGGTACTGCTGAGGATAACTCACACGATTCTATAATTGGCTTCCTTTCTTTTCGCAAAATCAGAAGCCCAGGAAGTAACTTTTCCAATTCTTTATAGAATAAACGGCGTTACGTTATCATTCCGGGGATGAATTTCACACCACATATGCAAAGGTGACGCAAGGGATAACAGAGTTGCGAACTGCAGCAACCAGTAATTTGTTTGTTTGTCGCTAACACGAATATGTTCCAGAAACGTGATCTAGCTTGTTCACATTCCTTTTGGAAATTTTTTGAAATTTATTACTTGCTAGAAATCGTACTATATGTACTATTTACTTATATTGAAAGCTTCAATCAAGATTTCATTCCAGAAACAGGGTTTTCGTACCATTGGGATTCGATCCTTTGAAACTTAAAAGCTTTTATACTGCTCATTGAGAAACATTTATCCCCGACACTTTGAAACCAAATCTAATAAGATTCACATTGCATCGACCGATTTCTTGCGTTCAGTACTATGGGTCATAAAATGACCCTAAGGTAAAATTTGTATAGCTGCTCATTTGCACGTAAACCAGTGTTGCAAATAAGATGAAATTTAGCGTATATTCAAATGACATAAAATTGGTCACTGAGTCCAAAGGAAAACAATTGTTCACCAGAAATAAGGAAGTTACATAACTTTAAGGTTAATTTTTCATCAAAAATTACCCCAAGGTAACAGAAGTGTTAAAAAAACAAAACTTTTTGGTACGGTTTATTCAAAAACTTAAAATAAAATACAACGGAAATATTTATTTGTAGTTTTTAAGCATTTTACACACACATTGCGGTTGCGCTTATTTCTGCAGATTTTTTTTTAGGCATCCGCAGCAGACAAGTTCTGTTTTTTTTCTTTTGTTTTGGAATTTTTTCCAGGCAAAAACTTTTTTAATTGAAATAAAAGAAATAATAATTTACATTTTTATTTACGTTTGCTATGAAATCACGAAGAAATTCGAATATAAAAAGCTTCGGCATATAACGGGTCGAAAACGACCCGGATTGACAAAAATGACACAAATTATAAAAAATTCAAGGCCAACTTAGTTTTTAAATATAAAACAGTTTGATTTCGATAGATAGTAGTCCAAGTAAGAAAGTCATGAAAAAACAGCTAAAAATAATAACAAATTTAAAAAATATTAGAAGTACAAAAACAAATTTGGTCGAAAACGACCCCAACGTAGGTCTACGGTTAACAGAATGCCCGAGAATCTGACATACCTAAAATGCCCATATGTAGTCATTTTGACTATATTATTGTTTACTGAGTTTTTTAAAATTTTATTGGTTTTTAAGTAGCAAATATGAATAAATGTACACGAGATTAAAATAAAAAAAATTGGTACTTCATTTTTATTTTTTTATGGGTTACAAACAAAATTTATTTAAATATAATGGCGTACTTTATACATAAATGGGACAAAATGGAATAAAATTTGGAATTTCTGAGTGAATTTTGGATTACTAAATTTGGGAACTGTCACAGCCTACTATGATATTTTTTTTTAAATGTTTGCAATTATTTGAAATTTTCATATTTCGCAATTGAAAATGCATATTTGACTATTTATCAGTAAGATTTGCTGAAAATGTTTTATAGGTTGTCAAAATGATTCCTTTTGGGCATTTAAGGTAAATTTTGCAAAATTGGGGTAAACAATTTGTTTACGAAATTTTCAATTTATTCATTCCATTTAGCTTTAAAAATTAATAAAAGTCACGTAAGATATTTTTTTAGAAAGCGATGCAACAAAAGTTATTTACAATAAAAGACCTCAATGTAGTCAAAATTACTACCTTGGGCGTTCTAGTGTTAAGCGATGTGTTTGTTGTAGCACATTTGGCTGTGATTGTCTTTCACATTGCTCGCAGCGATTTTCTAATTTGTTTTCAAGTTACAATAGCACTAACACTATGTATGAACACCAACTGTAATCTTATACATAAACCCAGAGAAACATCAAAACAAAATACAAAAAGCAACAACTCGAACCGTAACTAAGTTTGTATTATTCCTAATTTCCGCCTACGTGAGCGCTCCCATTATTTGAAATCTTTGCAAAATGCTGCAAAATAGGCGCCAACTGATGCTTGCACCTCTTCGGATTATCCCCAATCGGCAGAAAGACAGGCAGGCAGCAGCGGCAAATGTGCATTAAACAATTTACTAATTGCCAATTCGGCAAACAAGCACAGTTCAGGTCGGCCGCTTTTCACACCCTCACACCGCAGCCATCGCTGCGCATCTCTGGCTTTCCTTCCGCGAAATTCGAAGCGCTCTGCGCTCACCACTGCTTCCTGCCTGCGTGGTTATTGTCTCTGTCT
Organism: Melieria picta; assembly: GCA_964056695.1. Classification (NCBI taxonomy): domain Eukaryota; kingdom Metazoa; phylum Arthropoda; class Insecta; order Diptera; family Ulidiidae; genus Melieria; species Melieria picta. Next base: position 114,367,277 of record OZ057398.1, read on the forward strand.
GTGGCGTATCTCCACGCCACCACGCGTCGACAACCCGTCGCCTGAGAAAACAAATGTCGTATGTCCTACTAAGCTTAATGGAACATACGACATTCGTTTTCTGAGGCGACGAACCCTTCATGCAGCTGCCGCTGTCAGGAATTCAGCAGAAATCGCGTCTGCCGCCGACTCGCCTCGGCCAACGCCACGACAAACGCACCGCAATTGGCGCCTTTGTGCGCGCACATTTGCGGCACACATTCTGAATTCTATCAAAAACAGCAAAAACAGCAACAACAAAAATCTCACATCCGTTCGGCTGGTTCCGCTTGCAGTTTGCAGCCTGCAGTATCCTTTAAATTTCAATAGTGGCGCAACGACCATTGCGACAGCGACAGTGGTGAAGGCAATGCTGATTATGCCGCCTCATGTTTGTGTGTGTGTGCGTGTGGCTATCTGTGTATTGCTGTCTGTGGCTTTGACTTTAACTCCACCTTTCGCTGTGCTTTGGACATTGTTTTGCTTTCTGTAATTGTTTTCTTGTTGTTGTTGCTGTTTTTGTTTGTGTTTTGACATTTTTCTCTGCTTGTGCCGCTGTGTCGAGATGATTTTTAGCTGCGTTCGCTCGACATAATCCAATTATTTGCCACAGTTGCCGACACTCCACTACATGCACGGCACCAACAACAACAACATATACAAAATGTCGCTAATACCATTTCCAGCCTTCGTTAACCCTAGAAGGGTAATCATATTTTACATACGTTGTAATCTTCGTCGAATCGGCGAAGTCGTATTCAACTCCGATTTTTGGAAGAACTAGAAATCGTGTAAACTCAAACTTCATTATATAATTATACTAAGACATTTTTTGTAAATAATTGGCACCGTATATATTTTTAAAAATTATTTGTGTATTTTTAAGTAATTAGTGTTGAGGTATATTTATTTTTGAGATCAGAATGAGTATCAGAAATTAAAAAATTAATTAAAAATAAAATAAAGTGAAAAACAAAACATAGCTCCTCCATGAAGACAGAAACACAATTATAATTCCTTAAAAAACGAATGAAAAGCAAAGCAATCAATAAATATAACTCATTTTTTACAATAAGGAGAAATTTGAAGAAATGTATGTGGTGTTCGTCGAATCGACGAAGGTTACCCTTCTAGGGTTAAAGTGATCGAGTACAGTTGATGTGTGTTGTTGTTTTGGCGGCTATAGCAGTAATTGTTGTTGTTGTTGTTGTTGTACGTATGTGTTATACGCCGAATCGGTACACTATTGAACAGGATTGTGTACAAATGCCACTAATCCTTTCTGCTCCTTTGCAATGCTGTACTGTTGTTGTTGTTGTTGTTGTTGTATTGCTGTATACGAACGTGCTGCATGGAGGCAGGAGAAGGCCTGATTTGAGTTGGTTGGTTTATGTTTCCATAAAGGTGGCTGAGAGTGTGCTGTATGTAAGCCGCAGAGCATTTAGCGTCATATTTGTTGGAAGTGATTCGTAGTGGTTGTACGAGCAAAAAATTTCGCTCTAATGAATGGACATAGATTAGTTTTTGTACTTAGTTCGATGGGACTTTTGAAGCATTTTGGGCAGGATTACAATAATTTTACACGACTTGTGATATTTTTAAAAGCAAGTGAAATCTTTACAAGCTTACTTTTAGTTAAAAATTTATCAAAATTAATTATAAATAAATAAAAACTAACAATTTTCTACTCAACATGACATTTAATGTAAACGAATTTAGTATTTGAAGTGAGTTATTTTTGACTATTTGGGGCACAGCGCTGCCGAATGCCTTCGATTCCAATCATTTATTATACAAAAGAGACAAATTCTAAAAGCAGCATTTACAGTAACATATCAAAAATTTAAAACGTCTAAATTAAACAAAAAATTAAAATAAAATAAAAAAATCATAAAAAGATACAAAATCAATGAAGCGAGAATAATGAAAATACATAAAGTGAAAATAATGAAGGATAGATATAATTAAAATTTTCAAAGGGCCTTTTTCATATCCTTGTTTTACAAATAGAGCTGCCACATGTGCTGACCTAACTAACAGCAATCGATATCGATCGTCATCAAACTTATCTATAAATATTTGATTGTGAACTAGTCTCGCTGTGAAAGTTTTGCAGTAAGTCAGGTCTTTCTGTTCGTAACTTTCTCTCTATTTTTACTACTACTACATAGCACTACTGCCACCGTGTCTAATAATATTCTTAACATTTTAAATACCCATACATTTCAAGTATTTAAATAGTTGACTGTCTTTAAAAGTGGCGTGGGGCCGCCATTGCCGCCACTCAAATGCTTGCCACCAAATAAAACAAAATAATTTGCGTTCTTTGTTGGCGCTAATCAAGACACGCAAAGCGCGTCTGAAGACAAATTGCTGCATATCACGTGACGTCTAAGCACCAACGTGCGACCGAATCTGTACTAAAGCCCCAAACAGCCAAACAACTGCGAAGCAAAACGAAACAAGTCGAACCAACCAGCCAACCAGTCAACCACGCGTCCAACCACGTATCGACTACATTTGCTAGTTTATTTTACTTTGTTTTGTTCAACTTTTCATTTTATGCGCATTCCCTCTTCGCTCGAGCGTTCATTGTGTTTCCTCGGGCCGTAAACGAAATTCCGACGCTCTCCTGGCGACGCACCAAGTGCGAGACATGTCAATAAACGAAAAATTCACCAACACCAACGCCAACTCACACACACACACACACACACATTTACACGCCTACACGCACGCCTTTGCTTTTACTGCCAGGCTGTGAGTTGTTGTTGTTGCGCAATTTCGGCGCATTGGCAATAAGTGCTTTCACGCCAAGCGTTCGCCGCTACAGTTTGTGGCCGACGTAAATGCACAGGAAATTTGCCTTTTATTTATTTACACTGCCGCATTGGACGTGGCTACGCGTTCTCATTTATTTTTCGGTTTATTTAATCACGAAAATTGCGGTTTTCCTTGACGCCTTTTGCAACGACTTGTTTGTGTTGACACAACACAGCTTTCGGAAATCGGGCCAACTTTGGTTTCACGCAACGAAGTGAACGTTTCTTGAATTATTTCTTGTATTTTTTCAAGTATTTTTTATTTTTTCATTACGAAACCGCAATTCATTTGCTTTTTTAGGTCAACGGAAATACGATTTCTCACAAAAAGCGCTGCCTTTTGCAATAAGTAATAAATTTTCATTATGTTTATATATATATATTTTAATTAATTTGAAATCAATTTTATAATCTGCAAAGCTTATGTAATGAATTTTCCAATGCAATGTATTTTGTGTAGGTTTTGTGTTTGTCCCATGCGAGTTTGCAATTTAGTTGGTGCATCTTTTGTAGGGAATCCATTCTGTTTGACTTAAAAAAAAATAAAAAAAACCTGTTCATAATCATGTTCTTTGTTTTCTGCAGAGACCTAAATTAATTACTATCCATATTTTTGGAAATAAAAAATTGCCCTAATTTAAGAAATTTCTAAAAATATTGCTTTATAATAATTATTCCCAATAAGAAATTTTTTACTTGCCCTGTAACTATTATCATGTAATAAATATTTTTGATTAATTAATTATTATTTTGGAATTTTTTTTTTACGTCGCCTCATGACTTTTATTTATGACTTTTTCATTTACGTTACCGATAACACTGCACAACAGCATGTTTGTTGCATGGAGTTTTTTACATGAATCTGAATCGTTTTTCCACGCTGTTTTCAAAACCATACTCCGTTTTTATGTAACAGCTCTAGTTTTCGCAAAAAATGGGCGCGTCACTTTTTCGAATGTTCCTCGACTTTTTTCACATTTTCGACTGTAATTTCCGAACCAATAATCCTATCGACATGATTTTTATATTGTTGCACTAACAACATCTCACGCCATCTTCTCTGACATTAATCAATTTTAAGCGTTCTGAATTGGCGTTGTAATAAGGTTTCAAAGTAGGAAAATATTGAATTTCAAGGCGTTTTTTCTGATGGCGAAAATTGTACAGATGTTTCATAAATCAAGTTACGAAGTATATGAATATCTTAAGAAGAAACATCAAGCAATACAACACAGCCAAATGATTTGGCGGAATACACATTCGCATCGAAATAATAGCAAAAATATACCATAGCCATTTTCATCACTTTTCATACTTTTTCCTTAAAAAATTAGGAGCCTCAAAATATGCAAAGTTTTTATTTTTTTTGTTTCGAGCAATTCAAAATATTTTTGTTTTTTGCTTGTGTTTCAGACTATGAATGTAACATATAAAAGAGCATATTTTGAGGCTCCTAATTTTTTAAGGAAAAAAAAATTAAAAATTATGAAAATGACTATGGTACATTTTTGGTATTATTTCGATGCGAATGTGCATTCCGCCAAATAATTTGGCTGTGTTGTAATGTTTGATGTGTCGGCTTTCATTATACACCTAACTAGTTAATTGATTTACAAAAAATGTTTATGTTTTTGACCATCAAAGAAAACGCCTTAAAATTCCATATTTTCCGACTTTGACGTCCAATAACCGCGGAATTTTAAAACTTATAAAAATAAGTTGCATCGGAAAAGAAGCCGTGCGGTGTTGTTAATGCGATAAGCATCATGTCTATCGGTTTTTTGGTTTAGAAATTACAATCAAAAATATGGAAAAAGTAGAGGAAAAACTGAAAAAATGACACGGTACCTATATCTCACTAACTAGAGCCGCTAGAAAAAATCTGAGGATAGATTTGAAACAGTAGAAAAACTCCATGCAACAGAAAAAAATTATTTTTTGTTGTGCTGTGTAATTATTATTTTGGAATTTTTTTTTTACGTCGCTTCATAACTTTCATTTATGACTTTTTTTAGTTACGTTACCAATAATTATTAATTTGAAAAAAAAAACATTTTTTTACGTTGAATTACTACACTTTGGGTATGAATTGATTTTTAATTGTTTCAAATTGACATACGCAAATTAACTGCAAAAAACCAATTTCCACCAACAACCAAACAATTAAAAATCAATTTATACTAAAAATGTGGTAAGGCAACGTAAACAAAATTTCTTTCATAAAAGTTATGAAGCAACGTACAAACATTTTCTTTGAAATAATAGTTATCGGTAACGTAAATAACAAAAAGTCATAAATATGAAACAACGTAAAAAAAAATCCCAAAATAATAATTATCGAGAACGAAAAAAAAATTTTGTTTCTCATGACAGTTATTACGTAACGTAAAAATAAATTGTCGCAAATAATAATTATAATCAATAAAGAAAATTTATGTTGCATTGTAATAGTTATATTGCAATTATTTTCTTAAAAAACTTATAATAGTTAAGTCCCTGGTTTTCTGAAGTTCATCATTCACATCCTGCGTATGGTTCGCACTGATCTCATAAATTTCTTAAATAATTTTTCAGCTTTTTTGGCAGCTAGTCTGCTGTCATTCTTCATTAACAATTCTGGGTCAAAATATACCTCTGATGATCTTAGGATAAGACATTTCTACCAATTATTAAGTATTCCTAGTTTTAAGCTTAAAAGATCTGTTATGAAAAAATGTATATTTTTTTAATTTCGAGTTGTTCCCCCCATTTCTTTGTTATGTTGGTACACATGCACCGGCCTGTAGCGCATACAGGATTTCATTTTGGTGGCTTTTGTACACAACTTTTGATACTAATACCATTTCAAATCATATTTTCCGCCATCAATTTTGCAACAAAGAGATATTTGGGGGTTCGAATTTTCTAAATCTCCTCTTTCGCGCGCCATTATGCCAACTATTTATTGACATTACCAGCTATTTTGCATATTTTGTTTGTTTGTGACAGATATGAGGGTAGGACGCGTTTTGATGTGCTTGTAAATTTTTTGCTATCAAGAAAATTTATTATGTGCTGACACATCCTTGCTTGCTCATAATTTTTTGTCCAAAAACAACACCGTAGTCATGCTTTAGCCACTGTATTAATCTGACTTGGCCTCGATTGAGGAGATAAAGACCGCACAGCTGGAAGAACTCAATGCCATATAAAACCAATATTAGAATTTCTTGGAAAATTTTTGTGAACAATTTTTGCTAGCTAAGAGCATCTCTCACTGGCAAAGATCCATGAGAGTGAAATTGATACCCACCATCTCTTTGTTGATTACATTTCTGCATTCGACAGCCCGATAAGGGATCGCCTAAACGCCGCATTATCTGAACTTGGTGTCCTTGCAGGAGCTCGCAGCGACTATGGTCTCACGTCGAGGCCGACAGGTATGCTTTTGAAGTTGTCAATGAATTCGTTCACCTTGACACCGCCGTAAACAGCAACAATGATGTTAGCCTGGAGATAAAGCGGGGGATTACTCTTGGCAATAGGTTCTACTACGGTCGCGGTAGGCAATTGAGTAGCAGCGACCACTCTCGACCAACCAAACTCACGCTCTATGGGACGCTTATGGCGCAGAAGCATGGATACTGTTGCGTAACGATATAGCAGCCCCTGGGTTATTCGAGAGGAAGGCACTTTGCAAAATCGTCGGTCATGTTCGTAAGTTACACCGTGCGACAAAAAATAAAAAAATTTATCACACCGGGAAAAATCCATATGGGCGTGAAACTAAAGACCAAACATAGTAATACTGCGTACTGAGTTTTTCATTTCTACATCCTTTGTCCTTTTAAAGGACTTTAAAATTTTGAAGGGGATACAAAATAAAAAAAAATATAAAAATACTTAACCTCCTTAGAATATGGCGATAAGTATATCAAATGAAAGAGGAAAGGCTCAAGAATTTAAATAAAATTAATTTTTTATCTATTTGTAAAAAAAGGATATGAAAAAGGTCCTTTGAAAATTTTAATCCTTTATATCCTTGAAAATTTACATCGAGTTTTCTTGAAAAGTAAGTATGTTATCGGTGTACAACTTTGCTTCCGCCGTTTTTTTCCAAAATTAAAAGCTTTATTGCGAAAAAGTGCTTACAGATGTATTATTCAAAGTATTGTCCGTCGCTAGCGACAACTTTCTCCCATCTTTCCGGCAATTTTCGGATCCCGGCTCGAAAAAAGGAGTCCTCTTTTGACGCTATCCATGAAGCAATCCATTTTTCCAATTCTTCGAAGGATTGAAAATGTTGATCTGCCAGGCCGTGTGCCATCGAACGGAATAGGTGGAAGTCAGAAGGGGCGACATCTGGGGAATACGGCGGGTGGGGCAAGACTTCCCATTTCAGCGTTTCCAGGTACTTTTTGACCACTTTTGCGACGTGAGGCCGAGCATTGTCGTGTTGGAGGATGACTTTGTCATGTCGCTCTTGATATTGTGGCCGCTTTTCTTTTAGCGCGCGACTAAGGCGCATCAGTTGCGTTCGGTAGCGATCTCCTGTGATGGTTTCACCCGGTTTTAAGAGCTCGTAGTAAATCACACCGAGCTGATCCCACCAAATACAAATCATAACCTTGGCGCCGTGAATATTCGGTTTTGCCGTCGACGAAGAAGCATGCCCGGGCTTCCCCCATGATTTTCTGCGTTCTTTCACTCAGAGCAGCATCACCGTAAGTTTCTGAGAGCATTCGATGCGCTTCAGCTGCATTTTTTTGCGAATTGTAACAGAAAAGTAAAACTTCCCGCAAATGGCGAGAATTGGGCACATAAACGGACATTTTCGAGCGTGAATAATACGAAAACAAGAACAACTGTCACTGAAACGGCGATGACAATTCGTTAGGCACTGTCCACACTCACTTTAAAGGCATTACCATCTATGTATTTCAACCAGCCTCAGCCGCTACAGCCACCTATCGGAAAACGGCGGAAGCAAAGTTGTACACCTGATAAAACCCCAAATCTCCTTGATCACGAAAAATGCTGTCGCACGGTGTTATTGACATACCCCAGTTCAAACCTAACCTACTCACGCAATATTTCGTGCAATCATGCGCTGTGCGGGTGTAAAAAGAAAACAAATACACAGCTACACGGTGCACCAGCGACGCCTGTAAGGGAAAGCGGGCTTTAGCGAAAACAGCGCACCAACCCTATCTAAGCGAAGTCCCAAACCATCCTGCTGTAACCTTCTCTACACAACAGATGGCTCTATGAGCGGTAGCTCACAACATAGGAGGCGTCGTTCCTAAGCGGCGATAGATGGCAGCCCCATCACTTAGGACTACCTGCGGCAGGCCAATGACCTATTCTGGCAGTAAAACACAACCGATTAATGTCTTGTGGAGGCCCCATGCTCCCAGGAGGAGTGAACAAGGAAAAAAAAACAAAATTGTAAACCAACCAACAACGAGCTGTGTGTGCTGTTTAAAGATACAAACATAGCACAGCACAGCACAGATGGAAGTCGACGGCGAAGATGAAGACCGTGTCTCCGGTGGAAGGACCAAGTTGAGGAGGCCCTGTCATCTCTTGATGTGACCAGCTGAAGAAGACGCGCGCAAAACAGAATCGCCTGGAGAAAACTGTTGCGGCTGGCCGTAACCCAGTGACGGGTTGTTATGGCCAGTTAAGTAAGTAAGTACGATTCTTATTGGAATCCTACACCATTTCTTTGTGCTTAAGAAAGTTTTTTAGGGGGAAAACTACCACTTCAACATAACCTCACCTAACCTAACCTTACCTACCTCACTATAACTCTTCTTGTAATTGCCACCTACTGCCTCTAAGTCTTAGTCACGTGTGCGTGTATGTAATCATTTAATTTATGCAGCTGTAGTTAATGTGACTGTTCAGTGACTTTTTAACATTCAGTCATTTTCAACTAAATGTAATTAAGTTTTTATGGATAGTTAAATATGAATAAATAATTCCCTGTGAACACGACTGCATATTGATTTAACTTGAATTCGTTAAAAAAAAAAATTGTAGTTAGTTAAAATTTGTTTTCTATATTCTTGGCATTCTCGTATAAAAACGAAAAATTTTAAAATATTTAAGAAAAATATATGAATCGAGCCCGCCCGCAGTGCCTACGCCAACGTAAAATTATGCCAATCAAGTTGATTGGCCCAGCCGCCAGTCAGTCAGTCAGTCAACCGGCCACTCAAATATGCAGCCGTCGTTCAAATAGTGCGCCGTGTGCGGTTAACCAGCCCGGTGACTGAATTTCAGCCCGCCAGCCACTGTCAGCCGATGAGCCAACGCGTCGCGCGTCCATGCAACCCGCCAGCCAGAGCCAACAATTACCGGACCGCAGCACTTTGAGGTTGACGGCAATTTCCGCGGCGTGCGCGGCAGTGACAAAGTCAAATGGCTGCAATTTCGTATGTTTAAAATTGCCAAGGAATTATGAAAATGTACTCAAGTGTTGGAAAATTACATGAAAATTCGATTACTTGCGTTAATGAGTGGAAATCGAGTGTTGACACATGCAATGCGGGCATGGAATGACCTCAGGGCTTTAATGCGGCGCTGTCATGGAATGATTTATTTCGGTGCGTTCGTTATATGAAATGTTGAATAAAATAAAATAAATGCAAATAAGCAAAATTAAATACAAAAAATCGATCACTTACTTGCTGCGCCCGCTTGGCCTTGCGTGTGTCTTTGATGTTGACGGCATTATGAGCTGCCAAATGGTTTTTACTCAATAAAAAGGTGTGAAGTGGAGTGTGTTGAAGCTTTGTTGGGTTGTTCAGAGCAACCGTTCACTCCAGTAGACTTTTTGTTTATTTTTTCTTTTGAAGTTTTTACACTTGCAGACAGACGTACATTTGATTTACACAAAGTTGTAAATGTGAATTTATTATATGCAACGAAAATGTTAATAAAACGCACAATTCATATACAAAAATGTTAAACACTCAGACAGGGGCCCAGAGGCGAACGTAGTTAAAAAAGAGCTGTTACAAAAAAAAACCTCTTTTATGTAAATTTTGCAATAAAATTATATCAGAGTAGAGCTTTTTGTTTTCAATGTCATATTCTCTCTTACCTCTTGTGCCTAATTTTGCAATCCACAATGGTTTGAGTGCATTGCGTTTTAATTTTTCGCGGCACTTTCTTATCACTTGGACCTGCATTTTTTTTGACTAATAACACCGTGCGACACACTTTTTCACACCGGGAAAAATCCATAACTGCGTGAAACTAGAGACCAAATATAGTAATACTGCGTACTCAGTTTTTTTTCTACATCCTTTGTCCTTTTAAAAGGACTTCAAAATTTTGAAGGGGATAAAAATAAGAAAAATATAAAAAATACTTAACCTCCTTAGAATATGGCTATATGTATATCAAATGAAAGAGGAAAGGATCAAGAATTTAAATAAAATTAATTTTTTTTATCTATTTGTAAAAAAAGGATATGAAAAAGGTCCTTTGAAAATCCTTATATCCTTTATATCCTTGAAAATTTATGTAGAATTTTCCTGAAAAGTAAGTATATTAAAACCCCAAATCTTCCTTATCACGTGTCAAAATTTCATTACTCTAACTTTATTAGTTCGAAAGTTATTAAAAAAAAGGCGGAAGCTGCAATTCTAATGAAGTACAAAAATTCAAATTTATTTGAGTATCAGTATTTTAAATAATAAAAAGATACAAAATCAATGAGGCGCGAATAAAATTTTAAAATTTTGACACGTGATCGAGGAGATTTGGAGTTTTAACATACTTACTTTTCAAGAAAATTCTATATAAATATTCAAGGCTATAAAGGATTAAAATTTTCAAAGGACCTCTTTCATTCTCTTTTTTTACAAATAGATAAAAGATTAATTTTATTTAAATTCTTGAGCCTTTCCTCTTTCATTTGATATACATATCGCCATATTCTAACGAGGTTAAGTATTTTTTATATTTTTTTATTTTGTATCCCCTTCAAAATTTTGAAGTACTTTTAAAAAGACAAAGGATGTAGAAATCAAAAACTGAGTACGCAGTATTACTATGTTTGGTCTCTAGTTTCACGCCCATATGGATTTTTTCCGGTGTGAAAAGTTTTTTTAAATTTCGTCGCACGGTGTAATTCACAATACAAAAAATGTTTGCCAAATTTTAAAGTAATTAATTGTTTTGACGCATATTAAAGAGTAAGCAAGTTGATCCAAAATGTTTCTTCAGTGTAAAAAAATTTTTAATAACAAAGATCAAATTTTCCTTGGACAGTCTTTCTGTATGCACCACATAAGCATTGGTATTAAAAAACTAGTGACAGACTTGTAATTGCTTTATTTATGCCAATTGCTTTCCACTACTCCTTACAGTGTCTATCAGATTAAGTGCTCTCAACCGCAAATAATGTCAGCCACACAAAGCGCGCACACAGCACATTAAACGAATAATTTGAGCACAAAAACGACGGCCGGCAGCTTGTGTGTCCGGAGAGGATAGGCGACTGTCAAAAACGTATCAGCAGCCGGCCACTGCTGCCGTCTGAGGCACTCTTTCGGAGCCATTAAGGCGCCTTGCAATGCAGCCAGCCAACCGCACCCACACCCACACATGCACACAGACACGCGCGAGTGTGTGCTCGCATATTGCGAGGGCAATTCATCAGCGGGGCGCTTAATATCCACATGTCGCTACCGCAAACTAACACAAATGTACCGCCCCAAACATCCGCCAGCAGCTGCGATTACGCAGTGGCGGTCGCCATGCTTCAGCGATAATTTCACACCACATCGCGCCGCAGCTGTAGAGACAGCGCCAGCGACATCAGCCGCCGCCAAAGTTAATGGCGACGAACGTTGGCACAGCCGCAATCGAATGAATGCAACCGCACATACACACGCATCCAAAATGCTCTAATCGACAAACCCTCACACACACATAAACATGAACTCACACATACATATATGAGAGTGCACCAGAACACCGAGTGACGTGGCAAACCTTACAGGACAGTCGACTGATGCTTTAGGAATTTACTATGAAAGTGTCGTGGCGCTGGCAAATGTTGCCGCTGAGCCATCTGCGCGCACCTACCAACTATTACATCGCACACACACACACACATTGCTTTTTCGGGTGCGTGTATGTGTGCATTGTTGTGATCGCCGCTGATATGCTGTGCTGTTGCCTTTAATCTGGCCGCATAAAACGCCCGGCATGCTTTCAGTTGCAACCAACTCCGGACAAATTAAAATTTTCCACATGCTGTGGCCGCTTTTCGACCGCATTTTGAAAGTGCTTTGCGCAAACAGAAGATTGAAAGTTAAGAGCCAGTGGCTGCAGTTATGAAAGAGTTTTGGATGGTTTACAATTTCAAGGATACGATTTAATTTGAAGGATATGAGTAAATTATAGCATTAAAAGTTTTACAATTTTGGCAATTAAATTCAATGGGAGTCCAATTATTTTAATTTAGTGTGAATTTCTGTTCAGCATATACATACATACGTAGAAATGATTTTGGCAAGTTTGACTATGAAAGTTGCTGTACAAAATTTCAGTTTCGTTATTGCGTCCTTGCGTCTAAGAGCAGCAGTTAAGATTTCAATTCCCAATCGTGGTAGCTACTATACGAGATTAAAATAAAACAAGCCCATTTTCGGTTGCTGTACAAAATTTCGTTATTTTCCACGCGTTTAAAATTTTAAACTTTAAATGCATTGGTTGATATTTCAATTATCAATCGTGGTAGCTACTATACGATGTTAAAATAAAACAAACCCATTTTCAGTTGCATTATAAATGAATAAATTGTTGAATATCTGGGTTAATGTAAAGGTTTTGATATTTCCCAGCAAACTTCTTTTAACTAGGAGGATCTCGCCTGTCAGGTTTTGTAAAAACCCCAAATAAAATTAATATAAAATTAAACCACAATATCTCACCAAATTTTGAAACGGTTTCATAAAACATTTTGAATAGAAAAACAACACAAAAAATATTTTGTCAAAAAGTTTATCTGTGATCCTGTTCGCCAGTGAGTCAACAACAAACGGGCATGGCTAGATCCATTCTTCAGGAGATGGTGATTACAAGTCAGTGAGATATGAACAGACATGTCTATATCGCCGCTTCTTCAGGAGATCTTAATCACAAGTCAGACATTGCACCGTGCACCGATATAGGTTTGCAACACAAATATTTACTTATAAAAACAGCTGAGTTTTTTTTATTAAGAAAACAGTAGGTATTATTTTTTACATAAAACTTTTCATTAAAGTTGTATACCCTTTTCTGCCACTTAAGCATTTAAGTTCCCAATTCAGTAGATTGCACAGTCATTCGACTCCATACAACCGCCGACAAAATTAGAAGGAGTGGTCCGTTCTTCATAAAATTTGGTATACTAGTTAATCATGGCCTGCTGAAGTGAAATCCCCATTTTGTTTTTCTTAAACTTTTGTAGTTTGGCAATGCCTGAGACTTGAATTTGCAAATTTCGTCATTTTTGGAAAGCTATAGCAACGAGTGTGTTGGCTAGATTTTTCAGATTTTACATTTAATCGGCAACGTCAACATTGATAATTGCAAAGAGTAGCAGAAATTGTATGAGGATCCTTTAGTTTTGCAATAAAAACGATAATAATAGAAGTATGTTTTGCTTTTTTGCAGTTTTCTCAATTTTTCATGCTGATTGCATACTTTTAGGGATGAAAAAAAATTAATTTTGTTGAAAAATAGGTGTTTAGACCACTTTTCAAATAGAATTATTTTCTGAGATCGGAAGATATCGGAGGATGTAATTACATTATCTGACAAAGAAAGAATGCTGCTTAAAATAAAAAATCCAGGAACCTACTTTCACATACTGTTTAGATATTTTCCTCTAGGTTTGGCAATTTTCAGATTTTTAATTTAGAAAAATATTTTGAATTAAAAGTGATTTAAAAGCCTCAACTTTGGAAATTTTGAGAAAACATCAAAAGCGAAAATGGCCACATCATTTCTTAATATATGTTAAAAGTTTTAGCAACTTCTTGGTAACCATGTATTTTTAGAATTTTTTTACTCAATATGTGTTTACAATTTTTTTGTGAAAAAAGTTTCAACTTTGAGCCGCTGTTGCACAGACAATAATTAATTTTTTGCGTAGATTTTTTGGGGTTTTCTTAGTTGGAGTTTTACATCAAAATCGTTAAATTCTGAAACTATAAATTTTTTGAATTTTGTCTATGGAACGAATCACTGTGGATTGGTTCCAAAATTTGTTTGAATAAAGAGATAGACAATCTGTTTTCTATTAACCCTTTCGACCCCGAAATTTACCCTGTGTCTCGATATTACTTTTTGGTATTTAAATCATGAAACATTTTCCTAAGAAGTGTGCACACGACATTTGAAGTCGCCACGCCTCTTTGTTAGAGTTCTAGAGCTAGTTTACTTTTGAACAATTTTAGCTTGAAACGAGTTAAATAAATTTTCTATCAATATTTTGTAATTACATAAAAATTATGTAATATTTATGGAAAAATACAAAATTAGCACTTTTTGATTTTATTTAAAAAAACAGGGTTTTGATCAAACACGCCCAATTCGTAGACTTCAATTAGAACACAAACTTTCCCTGATATCGCTGCAAATTATCAGGAATTATTTTCGGGATAACAGTAAAATTTTTGTAATTTGCTTTGAATTCGCTTCTAAAAATATTAATTTGTTGGTGCCTAGTTAAATTGAACCCATAAATCAATCGTAGCTTTTGCTATAAGATGACAAATAGGTGAAGTTGCTCTCAGGCAACTTTCGAGTCGAAATGGTTAAGCAACGTGTTCACGATAGAGTTTTTTGCGTAGAGCTAGAGAAAACTCTCGTGTAGAGCGACGTAGAGTAGTGTATACACCCCGTACAGCTCTAAATGCACTCTATGGTAGAGTTCTCTCACCTAAAAAACTCGATACTGAATACACAATTTTTGCATGTGCGCAGAGCTCTTTATCTGCTCTACGTTCTATCAAACGTGTTTTTCGCTCTATGGTAGAGTTAACGGTGTATTTTCGCGAGGGTTGATAAATATTTATCATTATTCTAGTTCTTCTGTCTGACAAAATTTATATCACCTAGCAATGGCATCAGCAGCGAAGAAATTGCGCGGAGTAGCTGAAACCAATTCGCTCTCAACATTTTCTTTCCTTTTTTACTTCTTCAAGCAAACATAGAACGGCAGCAGCAAACTGCTTTAGGCGAAAAGTATTTTTTTTTTTTAATTTTCAATTATTTCATTAAATGTTTTTCCAGTCCCAAATGCCACCTTCACCTAAACTAATCAAATGTTTGGTTCACTCACTCAAAATTGTATACGCACGCACGATTGAATGACTGCGAAATGAAGTGAAACGTCAAACGATCTTGCTCTACCATAGAGAAAAATGTGTCTACAGTGGAGTGTAGAGCGCATGGTAGAGCTCTACTCGAAATTTCTAGAGCGCTGGGAGTGGTAGAGTCGCGCTATAGTGGACCCACAACAGGTAGAGTCTATACGCTCTACACTCTACCGAAAAAACTCTATAATGGACACTTGGCTTCATGTTAATGTGAGACCTGAAACTTCAGGAAATTGCATACAATGAGACCTCAGATCTTTAGGTCAAAATAAATTCTGAGGTCGATTTTGTTACTATAATTTTTTCAATTAATCTTCCAGCCTTCAGACGTTAAAAGTACTGCAAGAAAATATTTAGATTACCTCAACTAAGAAAGCAGTGAAGTCGAAAGAAGCAGCAGATGGTTGTAACCAATGTTGCCACTAAGCATTTTTTTCCCCTACCAAAATTGGTCAAAATTAATCTCAGCCTACCAAAATAAATTTGCTAAACAAAAATTTCGTTTTACTGCGTTATAATTTTATCTGGATCGCAGTCCACTAAATTTTGAAATTTTGAAACCAGAGGAAGAAGAGTTAAATTTTCTTCAGAAAGGACTATATGTGGCGTTATAATCTCCAATAGCTTTAGATCTTCCCTGCAGAGATGTTTGAACTTTCGCATGTAAAATTTGTTCACAAGCTACAGAGAAATTTTAAAATCATAAAAAAATTAATAGAAAATTTATTAATGCAGTGTGTTGCCTACCAAAATTCCTTAAAAATCACAACAAACCAACCAACCTACCAAAGCCTTAATTTATGAAACGAAGCTACCAATGTTGGTCCAATTGGACAAAAACGGCAACACTGGTTGTAACTTCTGATATGCGTTCTGTCGTATTGAATCTATGGTTTTCTTTATTGATGAGGGATTGCAGTTTATTAGTCGGTTTGGTGATGAACTACTTTGTACTCCGTCTAAGCTGAACGTTAAGGGGGCCGATACATGTAAAATGAAGTATTTTTGGAAATTTTTTTTTCTCGGGAATATGTTCTACAAAGCCTTTTCAATGTATGGCTAAGAGCGTTTTCCAAAATTCTAATCCCTTCCCAGACAAAACACAGGTAGAAGCGGCGGCGTCAGGTATAAGCTTGTCCGCTTACTCAATCTTTGAGCCCGTTTATCTCGGAACCATGTTTTTCGGTATGGGCTGCGCGATTGCATGAGAACCGTTCAACCGACCGCGATGAAATTTTAACCACACCTTCGGAAGACTCATCCCTTCGATGTGAACCTACTTGTTTTTACAAATCTGCAAAAATCTCATGTTGGTGCTTGCAAATTCATCAAAACAGCTGGCCCAAAAATTCAATTTTCTGCCGTTTCCAAAAAAATCACAATTTCTTTACTAAACCAGGTTCACATCGAACCCACAACTGTTTTTTAATTGATTTACTTTCATTTTTCATTTCAGCCCCATACGAGCAGCGCAATTGCGCAGCGCATCAGATTGGAGGGGGTTTTTTGATCCCACGCGCCGCCGCCATCTTGGATTCTCGGGTCAAAAAAAAAATGGAAAAAGAACCTTTAATTAGTTAATAAGAGATTAAAAAAAAAAATCAATTACCAAGTTCTTTATCCCCCAAAAAAATTCTAAAAAAATACACTATTTACATGTATCGGCCCCCTTAACACTAGAAGTACCGAGCGGTCATTTGACGGTTTTCAGTTTTTGATTAACCGTAGCTCGAAAACGGTTTAAGTTACGAATCTTGTTCTCCTTGACTTTTAATATTTTGCACTAATTAAAAGCACTATTTTGCAAAATATTAAAAGTCAAGGAGAACAAGATTCGTAACTTAAACCGTTTTCGAGCAACGGTTAATCAAAAACTGAAAACCGTCAAATGACCGCTCGGTACTTCTAGTGTTAAGTGACCAGATGACCGCTAATTTTGTATGTCTGTTGCTCATTCGTTGGCATATGGCTTGATTTCTTTGATATCGACATACTCAGTGCTTTTGCTTTCATAGTGTCCAATCACTTATTTGCAAAATTGAGTTTAATTTGAAAAAAATTTTAAATAAAGCAGCGAAACCCGCTCAATCAGTGTTCAAACCAAAAAAAACTCTCCTACTCAATGACTTCTTTTTTCTAAGCAGAATCTGCATCTGCACTACTACAGTTCTTTGAACGCATTCTCTCAAGTTTCATATAATTTTCACCAATTCTAAAATTAAATTTCTGTGACATACTTTCTGCCAGCGTTCTCTATGTTTCTAATTCCTCTCACATCGGTGTCACTCTCAGTGTCCGGAAACGTTTCATGTCGCACGCTCCAAACGTTTGCAGCGAAATTTGCATACACTTTCCGCCTAAATGGCTCGCTCGATAAGATATCTTCGCGATTTCTCTCTACCTCGCTGCATCCACTACAAATCGACCTTAATTTGTCAATTCGCGCTGCTGCCCCATAAAAAGATCGCCGACGGCTATAAAAAAACAAAATACAAAAACCGCTCAATGATAGGCGGACGCACAGAGTGTCGCCATCGGCACAGGCCATGAAGACATGGAGTGCACTCGATTATGGTAATCAACATTATGGAAATGCAATAAAATCGCTACGACCAACGACAGCGATGGCGGCACTGCATTGCCGACGGCGCTGTGCGCTGCGCCAATTGTGTCGAATTAAATGGGCGTCGAGCCGGCTGCACTTTGCGAAATTAAATCAAGTGCAAATGGCGGATAAAAGCGCGCTCGCGTCAGCGCTGCGGCAGCCTTTGCAGTGTGCGCGAGCGGCGGCGCTTGTTTATGGGGTCAGAAGTGCGCTGCAACTTGTGCATGTTGCGGAAAATGGCCCCCAGCCACGCAAAACAGTCAGCGTACAATTCATGTGTGTGTATGTATGTGTGTGCTTATGAGCGGCCACAACAACACACATAAGCGTACCAAGCGTCGATGAGCCGCGCCAGCTCGAGCCGTTGCGTCAAAGCCCTCAAGGCTTGAAACGCTGAAATGGAAACCTTTCATAGTTAACAAAAAGTTTTGTTGTGCATGTGTGCGCGTCTGTGTGTGTATGAGTATGAGTGTGAGTGTGTGATTGCTTTCTACCTTTTCAGCGTTCACAGTTATGAGTCATCCCTCCGCCGACTGCAACGCAACACGAGTGAGTCCTTTAGCTATGCGCAGTTTTGCTTTTTCATTTCGCTGTTTTTTCTGTTGTTTATTTTCTATTTTTATTGTTGTTTGTTTCATTCGTCCGCAATGCTTTTGTTGCTGGACTGTTTGCGTGTGCATTGCAGTCGCGTTTTTGCCGTTGCACGCAACCTTTGTGTGCAGAGTTGCCATTTCGCTGTGCCGTTCCTGTGTTTTGTGTTGTGGGTTTCCCTTTCGTTCGCCGCTTGTTGTTCGCTGTTGAAGTGCGGCGCTGGCCATAATGTCTTTTTGATTCGGCAGCGCATGCGGCGCTGTTAATGTGCGCTCGTTTCCCCGTTCTTTCGTTTGTCATTTTTTTTGAAAAATACATTATTGCAGCGTTGGCGCCCTTAGAGTTGCCAAAACACACCCAGAAATACGTAGAGTTTGCTCCAGTTGCAACATTCTTGCAACCTGTGATACTATCACAATTTCTTGGAAGATATTTAGCAGCAATTTTTCGAAGTCATATTGTTAAGTGTGGCAGTTCCGCTGTGCCCAGACAAAAGGCCGTTGGCTATTCCAAGGAAAGCTCTTTGCCATGCAAAATTAAATAAATATTTTCGCTGACATATCTCCATATGAAAAGAACTTTTGATGCTATTTCCTAATATTAATATAATTGTAATATAATAATATAATTGCAACTTTTTGTACTAAAGTTTATAAGACAACATAAGTTTTTGAAAAAGCATTATCTTCTGAATTCATTGAGAGAAGTTTTGTAGCAATCATTGACTTTTTTAATGACTCATAGCGAATTTAATGTTCCAATCCGGAACTTTCGGCATGCGAACACTTTCTTAACACGTTCTACCCGGCGCATTTTTTCGATGTTTCTACGCATTGCGTGCACGAGATGACAAGTTGTTCGTATAGCGGCACTTTTTTACTGCGCATCGCACATTTGTGGACCACCAGTGGTCCACGCCACCAGATAAGCGCAGTGCCCGTGGACCACCGGTGGTCCACGCCGGGTAGAACGAGTTAGTTACCTTTTGCCGGTCGAACTATGCTCGGCAGGCTCCGCTCGCGCGACAGGGCTCGAGTTAAACGACCTCTCAAATCTCGATGTCGCTCTGCCGAAGAACGACGTCTTAACCCTTTCGGTTATTCTATGCCATATGGCATAGTCTCTTTTCAGTGCCTGTTTTAGGTCAAAAAACTTGTGGATACTATATTTTTATATATTTTGTATTTTTCTCTACAGTTTTTTTTATACCAAATAATGAAAAAAATATTTTTATTAGTGTACCCAGTAAGTTGTAAGGGTTCAGAAAGTGCGCGTTCCTATCGAGCTGCGTATTTTACAAAAAAGGATCACTTCGTACTTTTATTTATTCTTTACAAAAACCAATTTATTTCATAGCTTTATGTAAATAATCCATTGGTATTTATTGCTTTAGTAAATGTAAAAAAGTTAGATCCCAAATTAAGTTCACCAAGGCTGTACGATTTTTGTATGTCGTACTATGCCATATGGCATAGATTTTACCCAACGGAAATCAAATTTTGGATTTGATTGAATAGCGGCAGTGGCTGCACGCTTCATTTATAAGCAATAACATTTTCCTTTTTTATGTTTTTTTATTGTATTTTGTGAACTATTAAGTTATTATTGGCGGGGAATGTGCACTGCGACCTAAAAGATCTATTGTGCCCCCATCTTGGCCTTCACAGTTCGTCCGTGAGTCCAGTATCCAAGAGCAATCTTAGTACATTTCCTAAGCCTCTGGAAACTTAGTCCGAACCTGGTATAATAAAATCACTCAGATGCTTTTTTCGTTTGTATATTAGTGCAGGGCATATGCCTAGTATGTGTATTGCAGTTTCATTGTCCTGCAAACAGAACCTACAGAGTTCGTTCACCCTGATACCTAGTTTGGTTAGATGATAGTTCAGTCTACAATGCCCTGTCAATATACCTGTGATAATCCTTAGATTATTCTTTGAGAGACTCATACATTCCTCGAACCTTTTCTTATTGTAAGAGCCAATAACCATCTTGGAATGTTCAAGGCCTGGTTGATTTGCCCAGTATTGATTCCGGATGGTTATCTCGTCGGATGGATAGTGCTCCTTTGCCTAGACCACAGAAGGGTTCTGGGCCGACGAATGGGGTAGACGCCCCCTTCTTGCAAGTTTGTCGGCCTGCTCATTCCCATCAATACCGGCGTGACCCGGAACCCAGAGGACCCATACCTGATTGTAACGGCCAAGTTCGTTCAGCTTCTCAAGGCATTCCGACACCAGTTTCGAGGATACCTGATAGGATCTTAATGCCTTGATTGCCGCTTGGCTGTCTGACAGCATCGCGATCTTCCGGTTCCGGTATTTCCTCACCAGATTGAAGTGAGCGCACCTTTCAATGGCGTATATTTCCGCCTGGAAAATGGTGGTCTGCTTTCCTGTAGGTTCCGAGTATCTAATCTCAGGTCCATACACCCCGATTCCGGTACCTTCCTCCGTTAGGGAGCCATCTGTGTACCAGGAAATCATGTACTGATCTATCAGATATG
Source organism: Melieria picta (assembly GCA_964056695.1). NCBI lineage: Eukaryota > Metazoa > Arthropoda > Insecta > Diptera > Ulidiidae > Melieria > Melieria picta. Next base: position 114,388,190 of record OZ057398.1, read on the forward strand.
TCTCTGATATACCTACCCAGCTTATTTTATTAGTAAGGTCTGTTTTAAATCTAATAAATAAATCTTAATAATTAAAAATAATAATTTTTTTTTTTTAAGTACATTCTATGCCCAAAAACCACTTTTTCGAACAATATTTAAAAAAATTACTTTTGATTATTCATTATGTAGGCTTAAACAGTAATAAAATGGAAAAGAATGATTTTTAAAGTCTACAACAAAAAAGAATTACCGAAAGGGTTAATTGAACTAAGATCTTCATTATAATTACTGTTACTATTTCTAATGTTATCTCTTAGTCAGTAAGTTATAATGTACATTTGACTAATTAAATAAATAAAACACTTTGAAGTTGGCTTATTCCCGCCAATCCAGTGACAGCCCAGTTCGTGTAAGGATCGAGTGAGAGATATGATTCGATTTATTGAAATATTATAATCCTTTTCGACATGCGGACATTATAAACTATGTATTTCTATAGGAAATCAAAAAAAGAAGAGTACAACTTTTTAGTTCTCGCAGCAAAAATCAGTCATGCAGGTGAGAGAAGTTTCATAACAATCGTAAACGTTTTCAATGAGTCATAGCAATTAAAACACTTTGAAGTTAGCTCGTTTCTGGAGCACTTTCATTCAAAAATATTAATCCATAAAAACCTTGCATCATTATTTGTTATAAAATTATTTATCAATTGGCAGATCTGTGAAAAAATATATGCAAAATGGCGAGGCCAAAAAAAAAGCACTGCTAAATCGGTCGATTCGAGGCGAGGCACCCGTCACTTTGCATGTGGCATGCCAAGCAATTTAACTCAAAACGTGCACTGGCTGCCAGCCATTGCCGCCAACACTTTGCCATTGTTGATATTGCTGTGCTAAACTCATTGCTGTTGTTGTTGTTGTTGTAATTGCAAACACGGTGGCCATGCAGTGCGCTGCACTTAATGTGCAATTTAGCGTCGCACTTATGCTCGGCACTCGAAAACTGAAAGCGACGCACAAAAAATGCAATCATAAAATGCAACAATAACAACAACAACAACAAGAATAAGCACCAATGGCAACAAGCGTTTATATAAGCAACAACAATACGTATGTGCAGCGCATTATTGTTGGCGTAAATTTGCACAGCAATACTCATTTGCACACACTTTCCGAATGTGGCAACGTCGAGCGACGCAGCTGAGGCGAAAAGGACGCCAAGTGAGCACACAGCCACGCACACGCACACACACACACACATATGCGCGCATACAGAAAAAACCCAACGAGCAGACGGAATTGTTATTGCGTGTGGCATTTTAGGCGCAAAACCTCGCATAGCGCACAGTGCAGTGCGGAGGCAAGTAGGCAGTGTTGGTGTTGTTGTTATTATTGTTGTTTCAACGGCAAATTTATAGCGCCGCCAAGCAGCTAACCGAACTGCACATACTGAAAATAAATACGTTGTTGTTGACTTACGGCCCACGCTCGGCGGTTTAGTGTTTTAATTTGAAATGCGCGCACTCTGGTGGATTTTCCTTCCCCACTTCCAGTACCGCAATTTCGGGTGTTGTTGCTGGTTCTGCTGTTGCTGTTCTTTTACCTCTGCAACTCAAGAAGTCATAAAAACGAGCGGCGCGTGGATGCGTGCAATTCGCTTTGACAGCGCCGGGCGGTGACGAGCTTAAAAGTCAGTGTGTGTGTGTTTGGCGCCGCCCATGCAACGCCCGCCTCATCAAAAGTGGGCGTATATGTGGCGCGAAATTTATTGTTTGTGATTTTCGTTGAATTATTTTCGCTTTCGTTTTGCGGCGCACTTAAAGCGAGCGCGATTTATGGCGAGGAAAAACGTAATTGTGATTAGAGGCCAGGATTAGGCAGGTGTTTTATGGCCACACTCCACGCTGGCCGATTGCAGCGCACTTAGGTGTTGCTAGCCGAAACGACTCTAATCACTTTATTTGACGCGTAGCCAACTGACGTTATGGCAAATACGCATGGCAGCTGACGGTGACCGGCCACATAAATTGTAGCAGCCGATTCGACAAACAAATAGCGCAGCTCTAAGCCATGAAATTTGCATAAACATGACTTGAATTGATCTAAATTGAAAGAAAATGGATTGTGTAATTTATTGGCATATTTAGGAAAACCAAATTGAAACAATTTTCTATTTAGTAGAACATTTACTGACTACTTATTGTTCATCTTTGATACGACAGCGCTGTACTGTTCAGTTGCAAGCACTTTGCCTTAGCAGTGTTTGCAATGTTTACCAAAAGCATTCGTATTCTTATGGATCACTACTACAACACATAAATGGATTTTAATCTGGCATCACTAATCTAATAAGAGTCCTTTTGAGGCCATTCGTGGCCAGCCAGCTACACCTGCAAACCAACTGTTAACACTTCAAATGTGATGGCCAAACTATCGCAATGCTCTGAAATTAATCTTGATTCTCTTAATGGAATCACAGTCTCCGCTTTCCGCCTTTTCACATCTTCTTCGCCAATACTTGGTTGTCCTTCTGTTCCATCCTAGTGGCCTCTCTAAGTCCGCTTAGATGTTTTATGTTAATTCGTGGTGCTAAAACAGGTAAAATTGTTTGATGAAAAAGCCTTAAAGCAGAGACCTAAAATAATTATTATCCAAATTTTTGGGAATACAAAAATTGCCCTAATTTAAGAAATTTCTATAATAAGCAATAAGCTTTATAATAATTATTCCCAATAAGAAATTTTTTACGTCGCCTATAACTATTATCATGTAATAAATATTTTTGAGTTGCATAATAACTCTTATAAGTAACAAGTATATTTTTCGTTGTCGATAATTATTATTTTGGGATTTTTGTCTTTTACATTGCTTCATAACTTTTATTTATGACTTTTTTAATTTATGTTACCGATAACTATTATTTTGAGAAATTTTTTTTTACGTTGCTTCATAACTTTTATTTTTTATTTTTATTATTTATTATTATTATTATTTTTTATTATTTATTTTGAAAAAAAATTGTTTACGTTAAATTACTACATTTTGGATATGAATTAATTTTTAATAGTTTTAAATTGACAAACGTAAATTAACTCCAGCAACCTGATTTCCACCAACAACTAAACAATTAAAAATCAATTCATACTCAAAATGTGGTAAGGCAACGTAAATAAAAAAAATTTCTTTCATAAAAGTTATGAGGCAACGTAAAAAAAAATTATCTTTCAAATAATAGTTATCGGCAACGTAAATAACAAAAAATCATAAATAAAAGTTATGAAGCAACGTAAAAAAATTGTTTTCAAAATAATAGTTACTGGTAACGTGAATAATAAAAGTCACGAATAAAAGTTATGAAGCAACGTAAACAAAAAAATTCCAAAATAATATATTAATTATCGAGAATGAAAAATAGTTATATTTATTTCTCATAAGAGTTATTATGCAACGTAAAAATTAATTGTCGCAAATAATAATAATAATCAACAGATAAAATGTATGTTGCATTGTAATAGTTACATTGCAATTAATTTCTTAAAAAACTTATAACAAGTCCCTGCCTTAAAGCTTAAAAAGTTTCAGCGTTAATTTTTGTGGAAAACATAGTCACGGCAAATTTAAACACATCTGTAAACAAACCGTCGAGTCATCTTCTACTAAAGTACTGAGATTTAACAAATAGAGAGCGTCGTTAGTATTGAAGATGTTATATTTTTAATTTTTCCACTTCAAGTTTTTGCAATCAAACAACCAGCGCCCTTCTCTCAGGCTTCATAAAACAAAAACTTACTATTTTTCAACATATTACATGATCATTGATCCTTGACTCATTGACCTCTTTACTTACAAATGTTTACAATACTTCAAAGAATAATTTTCACAAGTCTTTTTTTCTAGTGTATGAGTCTTCATTGACTTTTTTTTATAAACGGCCTTGAAAATCCACCACATTTCAGGCAACAAACTTGTGTCACTAATTTATGAAAATTTGCCTTTCCTCGTCATCCTCGAAAATCAAACCACATTTTCCATTATAACACAGATTTCTCTTGTTTTATTATCTGTAATTGTTTTCATTAAATATCTGTATGCGACTTAGTAACCAAATCTTAATCATAATTATTCTACAAAACTAGTTGGTAATGGGCTTAAAATATGATTAAACTTGGAAACTTATAAGCAAACTTGTATTTATAAAAATGATATAGTTTCTAATTGAATTTTGCCATGCCATTTGTATTAAATTAAAAATAAACACTTATTTAGAGCTATTTTCGAATTTACGTTGCATACACTAGGCACACAAATTATTTGCACTCGTCACAAATTTTTGAAAATTTATTAGACAGAAAAGGTGACTTTAGATGAAAGCGAAATCTTAATGTTATACGAATAAAGAAAGTATAACTATTGAATAGTTTAAATGTCTTTGCTACAACTAATATGTGTCCTGTTTGTAAGAGGAAGCGCACATTGGCCAGAGACAGCGCCCCAAACCGATCTTAGCAAAGTCCCAAACCATCCTGCTGTCACCTTATAACATCAGAGGCGTTGTTCCTAGACGACGATAGATGGCAGCCCCATCACAGCAGCAGCAGCTTGTCACAGAGTCTACCGGCTACTGCACTGTAGGTTAGGTTAGATTGAAGTAAATAGCCTTCTTCTGCTAAGCTCACCAGAGCACAAAAACATGACTCATTGTGATACCAAATTACGACAATGCTACTTCCTCATTACGGCGCTGGGAACTACAAGAATTCTAATACCTTCATTGTCAGTTTTCCAGTCGAACTCTTTTTCAATGCCAGCCAGAATGGACAGGAATTAGAAACGGCAGAACGTTGCCCACACCACTGCATGATCCTTGGAATTTTTTAGATGCTAAAAAGACGCTTTTTATTAGCTTATCATTTATTATCTCCGGGGGCTAGTTTCTAGCACTTCCTTCTAAACGTTTTCCAACCATTCTTTCCACTATAAACTTTATGACAGCAAAGTTGCAAATTACACCGTGCGACAGCATTTTTCACACCGGGAAAAATCCATATGTACGTGAAACTAGAGACCAAATATAGTAATACTGCATACTCAGTTTTTCATTTCTACATCCTTTGTCCTTTGAAAAGGACTTCAAAATTTTGAAGGGGCTAAAAAATAAAAAAAATATAAAAAATACTTAACCCCGTTAGAATATGGCAATATGTATATCAAATGAAAGAGGAAAGGCTCAAGAATTTAAATAAAATTGAGTTTTATCTAGTTATAAAAAATGGATATGAAAAAGGTCCTTTGAAAATGTTTATCCTTTATATCCTTGAAAATTTACATCGCATTTTCTTGAAAAGTAAGTATGTTAAAACCCCAAATCTCCTTGATCACGTGTCAAAATTTCATTATTCTCGCTTCATTGATTTTGTATCTTTTTATTATTTAAAATCAAAAACTCAAATAAATTTTTGTACTTCATTAGAATTGCAGCTTCCGCCTTTTTTTTATTAACTCTCGAACCAATTAAGTTAGAGTAATGAAATTTTGACACGTGATGAAGGAGATTTTGGGTTTTAACATACTTACTTTTCAAGAAAATTCTATATAAATTTTCAAGGATATAAAGGATTAAAATTTTCAAAGGATCTTTTTCATATCCTTTTTCTACAAATAAATAAAAAATCAATTTTATTTAAATTCTTGAGCCTTTCCTCTTTCATTTGATATACATATCGCCATATTCTAACGGGGTTAAGTATTTTTATATTTTTTTAATTTTGTATCCCCTTCAATATTTTGAAGTCCTTTTAAAAGGACAAAGGATGTAGAAATGAAAAACTAAGTACGCAGTATTACTATATTTGGTCTCTAGTTTCACGTACATATGGATTTTTTCCGGTGTGAAAAATTGTTTTAATTTTTGTCGCACGGTGTTATAGATAGCTCAAGGTCCTGGGTCAGATCTGAATAGTGCAGGCGAACTGCCATAACCGAATCTATTCCATTTTATCACTATGACCCGAAATAACCATCAAAGCAACGATTTCAAACCTTACCTCACTTTATGTAATTAATTGGAGTCAATATTTTTAACACTCAAAACAATGTGACGAATGTGAATAATTTTGTGCTTTTGTGTATGTGTGTAACTCGTATGTATGTATCTATGTATGCGTAATACCCTTTTAGAGATGCCAAGTTGCATAGTAAGTTGTGTTGCTTTACAATTCTGCGGCTGATCTGTGCCCGAAATACATTTATATGTATGTAACTATATTCGATTATTTACAGTTGGATAAGCAAACGGAAAATCTTAGCAAATATTTGCACTGAGACCGTAACACACAAAGCAGCCATATTCACTTAGATATGAATGCATGCGTGCGTGTGTGTGTGTGTGTGTGTATGTGCATCTGTGTACGTACTAGTTGACTTTCTTTAGATGTTCATAAAGTAACCAAATTTGAATCTCACAAATTGCCTCACTTATAACTACAGAATTTTAAAATAGAAAAGTTCATTTACTGTTCTATTGAACAATGTTGTAAGTTTTGTTGCTTGCACAAGTCGACTTCTGATATGGTGTTGGGTTCATGCTCGGCTTTGCCTACATCCAAAGGCAGCTTCTATGTTATTTACACAGCACAAGCATTCACGAGTGTCTATATCAAGTGTATGTACATACTTGTGTATGTGTGTGTGTGTGTGTGAGTGTGTGTGTGTATTCATAATACCATTAACACATTTTGCAGCACGTCGTTTGCCGTTCCATTTATTTGCTTAGCTCTTCGTTTTGATTGATTTCTACATACAAATGCAATAAACCTAATGATGATGTTATTCGTTTCGTGTTCCTTATTCATGCGAGGACAGGGGGCGCAGAGCGGGCAAAACACTTGGCCTAATTTGAAAATTGCACGCGTCAATCGGCGAAACGCTTTCCATTAGCAAATACATTGGTAACTTAGAGCTACGCCAAACTATGCTTAAAGTAATTTAAAGTAAGTTCCGGTGCGGCGTTTAGGTTAGTTGTGCGCGCAGCTGTAATTGACAGAGTGTCGTTAGTATGGCGACGATGGTCAGCAGACGCAGGCCGCTCAGCAGATTCCGCATGGGGTGCAGCTCGCTCGCCGAGCTGCGCACTGCAAGTAGAAACAGAACGTGACAGCATGTAAGGAAATTGCATGGAGAACAGCAACGCAAACAAGTCAAAGTGAATTGCGAAAAGTAATATTGGTCAGCGGGGTTCGTAATCATTTCTGGGATTGTAATTTCAAACACAACCAGTGCGCCGCACAGTGTCGCGAGTGTGACCAAAAATGGTAAAAATCAATGTTACAAAATGACTAAAATGAATATGACAATCGACAGATAATATCTCAACTAAGAAAAATCCGTTATCCGATCTTCAATATCCTACTCCGTTCCATTTTTATGTAGCTTCAAAGTTGATGTTAAAAAATACGCATTCGTTCCAAGTTTGTAGGTAATTCTTTATGCTGAATGAAAAATCAAATAAAAATATAATTTATGTACTAATATAGTCATGTTATATATTAAATAAAACTTTGGAATTTTTCCTTTATGGTAGCACTATTTATTGGTTTGTGCATTGAAATAACTGTGAAATCCCGTTACATTGAAAAATTACGTTTTTCGGTTTGCTTCTAACAAAGAACCAAAAGTTTGGTGGAAAAAAGTTTAAAAAACGTCAAAAAACACTTTTTTAGTTCCAACCCTAAATTACTCAAAAAAGTATGTATTAACATAATCCGGAGTAATTGTTTGCCTTTAAGTGCCCATTTGGTTGTTATTCGAATTTTTCTAGTGACGCCTCCACTAAAAATACGTGATTTCTTCGAAGTGTGGCGTAAAGCTGAATCCAGAAAGCGGTCAATAAAACTTAATTTTCCTATAAATTTACTTAAAGATAAGGCGGGCGTTGATGGTAATCATGAACAAAAGCAAAGTTTGCGTCCCCACCTAAACATTTACTTCTCGCAGTGGCACCTACAGTCAAAAATGATGATTTTTTCGAAGTATGGCTTCCGACGTTCAATGAAAGTAGCGGCAAAGCAGCTGCTGAAATGATGAGCTGTAGAAAGGAGAAGGTTGGCACATTGTTCGTATCATCAAAAGTAGGCAGAATGCCACGCCCACTTTAAAAATCTAAACATTTATACCAAAATATGGTATCACAAGCTGAAAAAATTAAACATGAATTCATAAAGGAAAAGTTTTGGCCACTTTATATATATGGTCCAGCTGCCACGCCCACTTTAAGGTTTTAGAAAGCTTACCAATTAAAATTACATCGTGGAACGAGTATCGCAAACAGCCTCCTAAAAATACAGTTTTAGTTGTAGTAAAATACGAATATTTTTGAAAGGCAGACCGCCCTTTTTAGTGTGATCTTTTATGTCATTATTTTGAGCTCAAATACAAAATTTCATAATTCTATCACTAATATTAAGAAAGTTATTTCAATATTACAGTTCCTTTCGTATGGGAGGTGGGCGTGGCAGTGGTCTAATTTTAATGATTTTTTGTAAATTTCTTAATTTTCACCACGAAAACAATCTCACCAAGTTTCATCGAAATAGGACAACGCTAAGTATTTTTGGCCACAGCTTATATGGGATCGCGACACTGTGCGCCGTGCTTTTGTTGTTGTCGCGTATGCTACGCACGCAGTGTTTGCTTGGCCTCGTGCGCGAACAATTGGAATTTTTCCGCACCGAACGCTACACCACGTAATGCAATAAGCCAAGCAGCGACACAATGCAACGCCAAATGTTGAAAGAAATCACAACTGCAAATTGCACAAAAAACGACAACTAAATTTGACGCTTGCGAAAGGGAGAAGAAGCGCGAAGGGGAGCGCTGCAATAGTGCGCGGTGAACGTGATTGCCATACTTTATGCACTATGACAGTGTTCGAAGTCGTGGTTATTATTGCCACGAATACCAACACCAACACTTGAATGCCTTGCAACACGGTCGAAGAATGGCAGCACTATGTCTTCGATACCGATGCCATAAAAACTAATTCGATTCTTGCGGTGATGCTGATCCCAAGTATTTTTGTCTGTTAGAAGTCAGCGATTTAGAAATATGGTAGTTTATGTACCTGAAGGAAGGAAGGACAAGACAGGGACCGTAACAGTTATAAGTTTTATTATAAAAATCAATGTTTGAGAGTTATTTTTTTACTTTTATTTAATAACTCAACAAATAAAAGTTATTTTTTTTTATATTTAAAAAATCCTATAATAACAATTATTTTTGATTTTTTTCTTATTAGTCCACAAATAACAGTTTTTTTCGATTTTCATTTTAGTTGCCCTATAATAACAATTATTCGTGACTTCAATTTAAAAATGTCATCAATAAAAATCATTCAGTGAATCATTCATTTTTATTGATGTCTTTTACAAATAAAAGTCAACGAATGATTTTTATTGATGACTTTTATAAAAAAAAGTCGCTGAATGATTTTTATTGATGACTAAAAAAATAAAAGTCACCAATAATTGTTATCATAGGACAACTAAAATAAAAATCTAAATAAAACTGTTATTTGTGGACTAATATGAAAAAAATCAAAACTAATTATTATTAAAGAATTTTTAAAATATAAATAAAAAATAATTCTTATTTTTTAATTTTTCCGCAAAAATTACAAAAAAAAAGTTTATTGCCAAGTTTGATTCTCCGTGCGAAAAGAAATGTATTGGTATATTTAATTTATTTGCATGATTTTTCCTTCATAGTAAAACTTTCAATTATAGTTTTCATAAATAACTGTTATTTCCGGTCCCTGGTATGTATCAAAATACTACAAATAAAAATTTTCAGACATAAGGAAGGAAGGAGGGAAGGGTGTGTGCGGCTTAAAGACCATTTCCACTCGGAGGCCAAAGTGACCCATTGTGAATCCCTTCTTAAACTTGTCTGGAGCTAACCAATGGACCTCTTGAAAAAGGTCCAGAAGGTCTTGAAAAGGTTTGCCGCGCAAGCCAGGTCCGCTAGGAATCTTGCCTCCAGAGTACAGAGTCGGCATTCCTGCAGAGCCATGCAGTGGCACAGAAAGTGTTGAATCATTTCTACTTCTTCTTTATCTCCGCAGCTCCTGCAGACATCACTGCACGAGAAACGCCATTTGATGAGTATAGATCCGGTGGCGCAGTGTCCAGTGATGGTTCCAACGAGCTGTCTAATAGGGGTTCGACTCAGGGACCGTACATATCGTGTTTTCTTAGACCAGTCTTAGACCCTTTAAATACGCAACGTCTGGCCACACTAATCTCTCCACTTGAGTGCAACATTAAAATTCGCATTGCCTTCACATCAGACTCAGAAGGGTTTTCTGTTGCACCTGTAAGTTGCGCCATAGATTTTCATTTTCATTCATTTCTCACTCTCTTGTCCCCGGTTGTCAACTCAGTCGCTCAGTCAGCCACATTGGCTTCACCTGTGCTTCGTACTCACCCAAAAGCATGGCCTCCCGGTTGTCAATGATGCCCGGCCGGCGTTGCAGCACGCTCTCCTGGCCGCCCTTCCACAGCACCGGCGATATGCTGGCCAGGCATTTCACTCGCATCGCGCCATTGTGGAAGTGACGTGCATCAACCGTCAGCTGAAGGCCGAGCGTTGACGTTATGAGGCCGTGTTTGTGCACCGTGTCGTTGTAGGGCACCAGATAGCGGCCGTCCAGCACCTGCAGCGAAACAATACAAATCACATATAAAACGCAGTTGATGGATTTGAGCAACGCACACTCACACACAAACGAAAAGAAATGAGCGATTGAAATGTTTGGTGTTGCATGGTTTTGTTGTTTTTTAATTAATATTGATGCTAATGCGGCACAAACAACAACACACACACACACACACTAACATAGTGACACACATACCCTGACCGCAAATGTGAAAACGGCCAACAACTTTGACTCGATTTGCAGGCGCCGAGTCGACAATATCTCTGCGTGTCATTCATGTTAATAAAACATTTCTATTAGTTTTTATTGTTGTTGCTGTTTGAAAAATGAAAATTTTCGTTGTTAAAAGCTTTTCGGCTAATGGGCCTGAATTTATAGCGGAATGTAGCGTCGGTGTTTAGGTCGCTGATGTCTAATGACTGGCCCAGTTTCGGTGCGGCCAATAGACGCTTCAACGTTGAAATGCGCACAATTTTATGGCAAATTCAAGGACATATTTTCAATGCACAATTTTATGGCAAATTCAAGGACATATTTTCACATAATTTAAACTACCAAACTTCCAGCGACATTAAGTGTCGTGTCTGCAAAGCATAAAAACATTTTAATAAAATTGCGTTTTGATGGTTCAAAATGCCCTTCGACTGGCCCATGTGTCTCGTGTTAACGGTGGTAAGTTGACTATTCCTTGTGGCTACGGCAGCTTTACGGGTTGGGAAGTCAACTAACAACTGACAGTTGACAGTTGTCGCCTGTCAAACTTCCTGGAGTAAAATAAATGCGAGATAAAAAGAATCCACATACTTTAAATTCCAGAACTGATCCACTCACACAACATAGAAGTTTGCAGACGGCCTAAACAATGTCTACCTTTTGGCTTTGCTTGTACATATAACTCATAATTTATAAACTAACTCTATTAGTGAAAGTTGCCACTAAAAATTTTGAATCCAAAATAACAAAACATCAAATTTTTAGTGTTCTGAAATGTTTTCCCAACTTTATTGCCCCACATATACGCAGCAATGTGCATACAAAATTCTCAAACTTATATTCTACATAAATTATGTATTTTCAAACTTTAAATTCCCCAATAACAACGCCCACGAACAAACACAAAGCGCCACATAACCGCTTGCCAGACTTGGCCTACGGCTGCTAAGCCTGCAATAAGCCAACGCCAGGTGCGGACACGGCACAGCACTGACATTGGCTGACAGCAGCACAACAGCTTAGCACTTCCACTTTGTTGTTATTGCTGTTTTTTGTCGTTTCCATTTCCAGTGAAAACTTACAAAACCTTATAATACGTACAGAGGTAAAGTATGAAAGTGTGCGAGCGGGTTGTTGCATTTTCAAAGTGTTTTGCCAATTGCTCGCTGAATGTTGCATACACTTTACTTAAGCGCTTTAAGTTTTTTTGAATGCTTCGCTTTATTTGCAACTAAAGCAGCTAACTTTTAAGTGAAACAGTGAAAGGGTGAAGGGAAGCGAAAGCTATGGGGGAAAAATGCGCGTTGTGGCCATGGGGGCGTATGAGTGATATTGCGACTTAGTGTTATGAGTGTAGGAGTGGTGACATTTATAAAGAAGACGTAAAAAGATGAGATAGGGTAGAGTATAAAGGAATATTGAAGAATGTTATATGAGAGTGAAGATAAAGACAAGGATTAAAATGAAGATCAAGATGAAGTTGAAGCTGAAGTTGAAATTGAAATTGAAATTGCAGTTGAAGTTGAATATAAATATGAATACGAATACGAATATGAATATGAATATAAATATGAATATGAATATGTATATGTGTATGAATATGACTATGAATATCAATATGAATATGAATATGAAGCAAATATGAATATGAATATGAAAATAAGGATAAAAATGAAGTTGAAGCGAAAACAAAGCGGAAGATGAAGGTAAATATGAATTTTTTTTTCGTTGCTTCATAACTTTTATGAAAGAAATTTTTTTTTACGTTGCCTTATCACATTTTGAGTATGAATTGATTTTTAATTGTATAGTTGTTGGTGGAAATCATGTTTCTGCAGTTAATTTGCGTTTGTCAATTAAAACAATGAAATATACAACATTTCATATTTTTGTTTTTTCTGAATATATTTTTTAACTGCCCATACGGCCTTAAGGCACGGTCCACAAAAACCTAGAAAAGTCCACATAAATATTCATTTTTTTTAATGAAATTTTTAGGGCATGTTTTACATAAATTAAGTTGTCATTTCTTTAATGTTGCAAGGCTGTAAGCATCACATGTTTCCCAATATTATCAGTTGAAAGTTGAAAGTGGACCGTGCCTTAAGGCCGTATGGGGCAGTAGAGGGTTAAATTGATTGCGAAGGTGAATCTGAAATGGCTTTGGACCCAGAGTCAAGTTAGAAAAAAATTTAAAAAATATTTTCAGAAGAAACAAAAGTATACATTTTTCTATTTCATTGTAAACGGAATTTCATAGGCTACAATATGCTAGTAAACTTATTGTACCTTAGTAATGGATTTTTTCGAGAAAAAAATTCGTAACAAAAAAATTTTATAAAAAAATGTTTTTTTCGCTTACAACTTTTTATAAGTACATCTTACGCATCTAATGTTGCACATCAAAAGAAAGGTATGAAAAATACCTTTCGTTTGATATCCATATCGCGTAAATCAGTTGGAGATTAATTTAGTTTTTTTGATAAAAACTTTGAAATTTGACGCCGAGCCACGCCTTTTATGGGCGTTTCCCAGGCAAAATTTTTAAAATGTTAGATGCAGGAGCCAACCCTCTATATAAAAGCATACTCATTTATTTTTTCACGAGGGTTCGCTATACTGTTTTTATGCCTCGACGAAAGTGGGGTTTTTGGGGCATTTTTGTCGAAAACACAGTTTGAATGTATTTTTTATGGATTAGTGTCTTAAGCAAATTTGTTGGCCGTTAAAATATCTACAAACTTGCCAAAGACAGTAAAGCGATATTCGGAACGATTTAGGACCTATTAGCATTTAAACGTTTGAAGACTTAAGCGACGAACTCGACTAAAATGAGCAAACTTCAAAGTCGGATTTCTCTTAAAGTAGAGCCAATCCAGCCAAACGGCTGGTGGATCTCAACTCAGTATACCTATAGAAAAGTCCTCTGAAGGTCCCCCCCCCCCATGTCTGAATTTTCGACTTGCACAGTGTAGTTATTCTAGGTCTCTGGAATATGAAGATGAAAGTGAAGATAAAGTTAATAATTTAATAAACAAAGTTAAAGACGTAGACAAAAAAGAAATATGAAGATACAGATAAAGTTGAAGAATAATATAAAAATAAAAGTGTAAAAGAAAAGGTAAAATAAAGATAATCCAAAATAATTGAGACAAACAAAATTAATTAGTTAGATGCGGTAAAAAATTAAAACGTTACAAGGAAAAAATTCTTCCTCAGTCATAACGTTACAATGGTACAAAAAATCCTAGTAACAAAGGCATAATCTGTCATTCATTCCACTGTCGATGCGGTTTAATTAACAAAAGTGTTAAAAAAAGTCCTAGTAACAAAAGCATAATCTGTCATTCATTCCACTGTCGATGCGATTTAATTGACAAATACAACCATATCTTTTAAACTGTGCGTCATTGTCTCACATACGCACAAAGGACACTTCATTCATCTACCGTAATCATGCGTCACGTGTTAAGCGAAATGTTTACTGTGCTATAAATAGTCAACCAAGTGCCATTCTTTAAATTTGCCAAACAAATTGCCCCACGCAGCCCACTGTCATTTCCAGCAGCCAGTTTCTTGCTTTACGCTTTAATGCATCGCGTAGTCGATTTTTGCCATGTTTTTTGCGCCCCCCTTTTCGTGCTGGTCGCAATGTCACAAGTCGCTATTAACTTGACTAGCTGACAGTGTCGGTGCTCAGCGGCAGCAGCGCAAACAACGAGCGCAGCAGGTTATGAGACAATTTCGCTTCATAAATATTTAAACAGCAAAGTGCCGCAATGGGTTTTCGCCCATTTTCCGGACGTTTTAGCATCAAAGCGAGACAGCGCAGCGGTGATAATCCGCACAACTTGCTTTACTTGCGTCGCCGCCACGTCGCCAGACAACTTGCCAGCTCGACTGCCTACAGCGGCAGTGACTTGGTGCTTATTTTGCTTGGCTGCTAGTTGACTGACAGGTGGGCTGGCTAACTCACTGGTCGGCTGACTGGCTGGCTGGATGTCTGAGTGGCTGCTGCATTTCTTTGGAATAACTCACAGGAAAATATCACTTTTCTTCGTTTGTTGCGCGCCATAAATTCTCGGACGCTGCGCTTCGATCTGCACCTGCAACGCTGAGCAACGTCGAAAGCCAACGGCTCGGCGCTGGCACGCAAATGAAATAACTCGAAATGTCTTTATTGCAATTCACGTTGCACTCAGCAAAATGAAAACACGCAGCGCGTGTAATTTACAGCAACGGTGGCCGTGCAATGGCGACCGGTCACAAACGGCAGCGGGATTGGGTGCAGAACGAAACAAGAAACCAGCAGATAAAGTCAAATAGAAAGCGAGACATGTAAAGCGAGGTAAAAGCATTGCCGAGCCACAAGGACAGCCAAGTAATGCTCACACAAAAGACACAGAAGAACAACAACAATAACGACAACAAAGATTGCATGCAGTGCGCTGGCGAGAGATTGTAATTGCAATGACGTTGCCGTAGCACATGAGCCGCATTTCAAATCGCTCACTTGCATACTCGACTGCGCCGCTCGAAGCCACCTCCGCTCGTCTGCAGCCCCCGCTTGAGGGCCAGGAGACAGCTTACGTGGCAGTGCGGATTCAGCACGGCACACAAAGTGCGAAAAGAAGTTGCGCGAAATTACGCGGCAGCTGGCATCCTGCCTCCCTCGCGCCCCCCTGCATCGGCAGACAGCTCGCTGTCGAGCGTTGTTTGCGCTGCGGTCTGTGTTGGTATTTGTGCAGGGGACAAGTGGTGGCGGCGCAACTGCTGCTGCTGCTGCTGCTGCCAAGTGCCGTTGGCATTGATGTTGTTTTTCCTGCTACTGCTCCTGTCCCTCTTGTTGTTGTTGCTGTATGTGTCGTGAAGGCTGCTGGCGTAAATACGCTTTGCTTGCAGTTTCTTGCAGGCATTCGACTTCTTGTATTCCCTTCGCCAATCTCCTCTCACACCGCTTTTTTTAATGCAATATCGCAATTCCCCACGTAACGTCAAACGTTCGACTTGTTCTATGTGAATGTGTGTGTGTGTGTGTTTTTGTGCGCGTGCAATCGCGCATGAAAGTATGCATTTATTTATATACATGTATGTATGTATGTGTGTGCGTCATCTTCCAACAGAAGCCGCACAACTGCTGCTGCGCCTACTGTGGCATGCAGCCTTGGCCTTTCTGCGTTTAACCGTCGTCCTTCGTTTGCGCTGTATTTACGTAAAAGTAAGCCGTCGCGTTCTTCCATAAGCACGCTCGAGCGCTTTAAAGGGAGCCAAAGCGACGCACAGTGCTTCGACTCCATACAAAATTGCGGCAAAAATAGAAGAAGTGCGTGAAATTCGCTGAAAATTTGCAGTCTAAGTCATTTTGGGCTGCTGACTTCAAAATTAGTGTGTTTTTCCAAAAAAAAATATATAGTTTAAAAAATCGAATATATATGGTTATATATTATTTTATCATCACCGAGCCCAAACCGCTGGAGCTATAATGATGAAATTTGGTCAAAAGTTATATTTTAGAAAGTTAGCCCTTAAAAAGAAGCAATTTCAAAAACATCGACCTTGAAAGGGCGGAAAGAGAGTGATGAAGCTTATATGAACGGACATTGTTTTTTGGTCGGATTGTTTAAAAATTGTGTATATGTATACTAAAAAAACAATAACAAAAGACGTATTTTAGCGTTTTTCTAAATTCGTTATTTAAAGGGTGGAAAGAGGGCGGTAAAGTTGCTTAAAGGATATATTTTTTTGTTTATTTGATATCTGTAGAGCTTAACATGGAGATGAGACTGGTGAATATGCAATTCAGCTCAATTTATAACGGCGAGACTATTATAAAAATTATTCTTCAAAATTAGACATTCTTCAAAATTTGACATTCCTCTTTTTTTTAGAATATATTAGCCTTAAATCACATTTTAGCAAACAAATTCCATAATAAAAATGAAAAAATTTGATAATATGGCTCATAATGGGTTAAATAGGCGTGCCAAACCTATTTTTATCAAAAACATTCATAGTTCGTGGCATTGACTTGGATACACATTTTGGTCGCAATTTTAACTCAAGCGATTTCTGTAAAAAAATCAACATTAGTAGTTTCGAAAAAATTGAATATTTTCCAAAGACGCAAAAAGACGCAGCATTTTTTTTGCGGACTTAAGAGAAGAAAGTCCATCTAAAAAAGGTCATAAAAAGGATTTACGCCAGCTCACGCCATTCGATTTTAATTGCCTTTCTAAATTTGGTTATTTTTAATTTTCATTGGTTAAAAAACATTCATTTTTGAAAATTCGTACAAAAAAAATTATTTATGCTAAACAAAAAAAGCCGATCAGCGGTCTCGCTCCTATCAATTTAGTTTTAATTTTAAAAGAAATTAGTAGCGTATCTACAACAACACATTTTCTACAATTTTTTTTATACAAGCTCCTAAATTTAATTTTTTCTCTTCATAAATTTTTGTAAAAATAAATCCGACTTTGAAAAGCTAATCTCGACAATTTTTCGAGAAAGTATTTCGGATCCAGCTTAATTAAACAATTACCTTTAACATGATACTACTTTTGTCAAAATCCGCGAGAATTTTTTTTCTTATTTTTGTCCACTCTCGAAGCACTGTGCGACGTCTGACATTTCCATTCTCATATTTTTTAGCTCGCATTTCCGTTTCGGCCTTCATCCTGCGCCGTAAATTCATAATAAGCAAAGCTTTAAAAAGCAAAATCATTGCTTCATATGAAATTCCATTGAGTCGTGTTGCGTCTACGGCTGCCGCTGCCGTTTGTGCAATTCTTGGGCGTTGCACTGCAGTCTCGAGTGCTGCGTTGCTTTGGGTTCTCAGCATTTCATAATGGACTCCATTCATTCGTCACTGTTTTTCCGGAATTTGTGCGCTTTAATTTGCAGCGCAACAAAGGACGACAACCATTTTCATGCTGCCGCTGCTGTCAGCAAACAACTTTATATTAATTTTTATTTCTTTTACTTCTCTGTTGAACAACATTGGCTTCAAAGCAATATACAATTTTTTTGAACCGATTTTATGCTGTTTAAACAGGATTCTGTCAACAATGAATGGACAATTGAATATAATTACAAAACTTTATTTGCTGGATTTGTTTTGTTGGCCAAAATACCATTCAGGCTTTGAAGGGTTCTTTGTAGTCGAAAGGAAACTATGTAATTGTAGAGAAAATAATTTCTTTGAGATATGAATAAATGGTTACTGCTGGTTGGTCTTTCTTTGCTGTTTAAACAAATCCAACAAGTCTTAGAAGTACGCAGCCAAGTTCATGTCTACTTTATGTGTAAAGCCTTCAACTTTGAGACGCCAAGCAACAAATATTGTAGCCAAAATAAAACTCCAACTTTGTATGCCAAAAATGTGTGAGTAAAGGGGGATTTAAATTAAAAAAGTAAAGGCATTTTTTTTGAGCGAGTGGTGATATTTTTATTGCATTGTAAAGCAGACAGCAGCAGAAATGACATAACCGTAGTTCGGATTCTGCGTTAAACTGTAGGGAGGGGA
Source organism: Melieria picta (assembly GCA_964056695.1). Taxonomy (NCBI): domain Eukaryota; kingdom Metazoa; phylum Arthropoda; class Insecta; order Diptera; family Ulidiidae; genus Melieria; species Melieria picta. The sequence continues at coordinate 114,406,620 of OZ057398.1, forward strand.
CCTTCCCTTCCGCCATCCGTTTAAAATATGTGTTGTAATACATGTTGGAAAAAGCAGTGTTGCATACACATTTCAAACGGGTGGAATTTCAGGTATCACAACGGGTCATATAGGCCTAAGTGTGTCTCATACAGAGGCAGCCACTGCAATCAACCAACCAACCAAAGCAGACATGTTTCAATTAATTACGAGAAAAAATATCTGGCAAAAGGCCGGGAAAGTTCGAACACGAATGTTACAAGAAGGTATAAAAAATAAACTTTTGGCGAAAAAATTGTGGAGGCCGGGGGAAGAGGATCGACGATTACTAAGCACAGTACTCATTTGGACAACAAGTCATTTTTATAAAGTTGTGAAACTATCTTTTCAATGATGCGTTGAATTTGGGTCTTGAACTCAGAAATTTTTTGTGATTTATATGCGTTGACCAGTATTGTAATTTTAATTATAATAAATAATTAAATAATAATAATAATTAAAAACAACCTAACAAAGGAATCACACGATGCTAAATTGTACAATCTTGGTGACTAGTTGACATGGAAATTTAGGAAAATTATTCGGTTTGGAAGTCGTGGTTCCAATAAATCGATTGTTGTCTCGCATTCTTCCTTTGTATTTCGCTCAATTTTTTATAATCGCAACCATCGTGGACGGTGGCTTCTAATTTTAAAGCTGCCACTTTTATTGGGACAGTTAGAACTGTTTGTCCAAACTGATTTATTCATCATCGACGAGCCCAATGTGAAAACATTTACAAACACAAAATTTCAAATGTAGGTTCAGATTAGAAAACGAGCCTTTGATAAGAAGAGAGTTTTTAAAAATTCTGAGTGTAATGAAGCTAAAAATGAGTTAAAGTTTTATATGAAAAAACATGAATAAATAGATCGAAGGAGTGCAAACTTTGTGACGGCACTTCAAATGACAAAAAATTCGACACTTATTTCTAAGTTTTCCAAAAATAACAATTTAACGGGATCAACAAAGGTTTAAGGATGGTATACAGAGTCAACTATGGAAATAATATGAACTAATGCGCCTATCAACTTTATATTTGGTAAAAGCATTTCTAAGGTAAAATTTCTAGGGAAGTGTTTTTTGTTTTCTAGAAAATCTAAATCTAATAAAAAAATATGAATTAATGCACTTATTGACTCGAAACATCATGAAAGCAGTTCAAGTCAGAAATAATTCAGCATTCATTTGTTCACAAATCAGGGGTTCAACCATGGGTTAAGAGTTTTTTGGGAGCAACTGTTTGAAAACATAAATAAATGGGCCTAATGACTTTAAACATGGCGAAACGATAAATTATTAGAAACTAGTGTCCGACCGAATATTCGGTTTCGGTTTCGGCCCAAATAAGTGGTTTCGGTTTCGGTTTCAGTTTCGGCCAAAAAATGGCCGAATAGCCGAAACCGAAACTTTCTAGAATATTTTTTACATTTTATTGTGTAGCAGATATATAGTGAAAGGAGGAGTAATTTAGATGCCACCAATGTAAATAAACTTCTTCTTTTAGCATATAATATTAAATTATTTAATTTTGAATATTAGCGAGTAAGGTACGAAAGCGTGATTTTTTCATGTTTACGTTTTTAAAAAATGAATAAATTGTTTTTTTTTTAATAAGTATTTATTTATTTATGTTATGTTTGTTTGTTTGTTCTTTATTTACTTAATGTAAAATTCGTTTGTTGAAAAAAGTGCTTGATATGGTGATTTTTATTTCAACTAGAAAGTTTCGGTTTCGGTTTCGGCCGAATATTAAAAAAAAACCGAATATTCGGTTTCGGTTTCGGTTTCGGCCCAAAAAAGTGGTTTCGGTCGGACACTATTAGAAACGAATTTTTTTTATTTTTTCATTAAAATCTGGTGGAGTCAACAGGATCATTGACTTCAGACTTGCAGAAAGTATTACAAATCATCAATAATTCCTATTGATTCTTTAGTATTCAAAATCAACATTAGACGGAATACAAAAATTTATTAGAAGTCAATGTGGATAAAAATGATTTAATGGGTGGATGATGTCTTCAATTGAGTAAAGATGACTTCAATGAAATAATAAAACGATGAACTATACATATATATATATATGTACATTTGTACAGATTCCAATGAGTATATGAAGTAAGGAACCTAAAATCAGAGTGCAAACATATCAGCGTTTCACCTGAGATTAGGTGCCTTTAAAAGCCTTTCTTAAAAGCTTTACAACTATATTAAAAAATGTCAATGTTATGCCACAATGTATGTTTCTGGTTCATTCACAAATAAATAAATAAAACAAATAACTAAAAACCGGATACGATTTCTTGACATTACCACTAAAATGCTCAGCCGATTCATTCTTCCTTAAAAACCCATATGGAATCATGTTATAAAATAGGAGTTGAACTTTTTTTAACAAAAGGGGTATTCAGTAAAAAGAGCAACTGGTCTGGCAAATGGGTAAAAGAGCAGATTAGCTCTAAACAAAAACAAAATTCATTTGGGGTAAATTAGCTACAAGTTTGCTCTTTTGCCACACCAAACCTCTTGAGTAAATTTTTTGAAGTATCAAATTACTTTGACACATCAAAAATTAAAAACTCTGACATATATTTTTGTTTATTTATAACTTCCGGAAGATATCGGAGGATGTAATTACATTATTCGACAAAGAAAGAATGCTACTTAAAATAAAAAAACCCTGGAACATACTTTCACATACTTTTTAGATATTTTCCTCTAAGTTTTGCCAATTTTCAGATTTTTAATTTAGAAAAATATTTTGAATTAAAAGTGAAGTAAAAGCCTCAGCTTTGGAAATTTTGAGAAAACATTAAAAGCGAAAACGTCCACATCATTTCTTAATCTATATTGAAAGTTTTAGGAACTTCTTTGTAACCATGTATTTTCACAATTTTTTTTACTCAATAGACTAAAAAACAGAAAATATGTGTTTAAATTTTTTTGTGAAAAAAGTTTCAACTTTGAGCCTGTTTTGCACACACACACTAATTAATTTTTTGCACAGAGTTTTTGGAGTTTTCTTAGTTGGAGTTTTACCTTTCAAATGACATCAAAATTGTAAAATTCTTAGACTATAAATTTTTTTAATTTTGTCTATGAAACGAATCACTGTGCATTGTTCAAAAAGGGTGCTCAGTAAATGGTTTTTCTGTTCTGCTATTTAGCTCTATTTACTGAATACCGCTAATATTTTAAAATTTGTATTTAAATTTACTTTAAAAAATAGCAAAATTCACACAAGATTTTGTTGCAAAAAACAATGCAATGAAATAATAAAAGACCTCAATAGAGTAATTTTGACTTCCTTGGGTATTCTTCCCGCTACTTTGCAATAGGATGTGTGTACATGAATGCTTCTTTAATGGAATAATTAACACATGTCATGCATTAAGTCATGTCATGAACATGCTTCAGCAAAAAACCCTTCGCCAAGTTGACTCACAGAAACAACTTTTCGACCAGCCCACAACATATGTCAAACATGTGAATCATTTGCATATGATTTGCTTTCATGACCTTGTTTCTTGCCTAACACTTAATAATTTCTAAAAATAGGAACATGAAAGTAAACTCATGTTTCTTATACTTCAGACATTTCTGCATTTTGCGGTAATAAGCTTGAATTTATAAGATTTAAATTTTCGCACACATTTGCGCAATTTGTGTTGGAGAAAAAAGCGCGGCCCAGTGCTTTTTGCATTCAAATTCAAATTCACATTTCAATTCCTGAGTACGAATAACTCGGTGAGGCTGTGTGCTCGTTCGCATTTAGCTATTGCGGAAGAAAAATGAAGCAGCTGACATGGCGCACGGTGGGCGACTCGCTAACCGGTTGTGTGCTTATCGGCGCATTAAAAATTCATGAATTCATCTCACAATTTCTGCACGACTTCAATAATTTCACACACACACAGAAACACACACAACCATGAAAGGCAAATCAGAAAACACAGAAAAACGAACGACCACAAAACAACCTCTCACACACACCCAAACACGCACAGCACAAAATTGCTGTATGAATGTGCTCGGCTGTGTGCAGGGAAACCACAGCGGCAAGAAACCCCAAATTAAAAATCCAAAAGTGGTAAGGGCAAAGAATCCCTTGGCCCCTCTGCTACACATCTAAAAAAAGACGGAAAATGTGAAAGCGTTAAACGCAAATGCAAAGCGTACATTTGTGCCGGGTGTGGGATATTTCAATTTTGTCTCACTTTTATTTTGGACATTTCTACATTTTTACACCCGTTCGTTGTGCGGCGTATGGACGGAGCACTCTCGATGGCTGGTCGCCCGAGCTGGTCGAGGCCAAATGCATTTATGCGTGTCACTGGGGCCTCGTGTGTGTGTCTGTGTACATGCGATTGTTTGATTGTTTTTATGTGTGTGTGTGTGTGTGTGTGTCTAAGCGTAAGTGGCCCAATAGGTGGGATTACGGGCGGTTGCTACGATGCACAGTGGGGCGTCCGTGGCCAAAAATAAAAAAAAACCAAATCTTTATTTCGAAAAAACAAGTAAGCACCATAGAAGCCAAATCTCCAACTAAGCTATGCCAAAAGGAATTAAAAAAAAATGATAAGTTTTGTAGTCTCACGAAGGTTTTAAACTTTATATATTGCCTATACACAAATTTTCATTTTCATTTCATTTCATTTTTTCATTTAACCTTGCGAAACTAAAGATTTTTTTAATGATTACAGTTATTTTTTTAATATACCTGATTTTTTATTTTATGATTTAGGATTTTACAGTCTGTTAATGGTTTTGTTTTTGTTTTGGTTATTACTGTTCGCTAACTGTCGTTATTTGAACGTAGAGCCATTTTGAGCCCTAGCAAAAGTTTAACCCTTTCCGTTCAATTTCCACATTTCTTGAGATAAAAATTTTTCCTTCAAAATATCAATAAACAAATAGCAATTAAATACAAAAAAATTTCAAAAAAAATCATTTTGGTTGAGATTTACAGCTTCATCAATTTTGTACGATATATCGTACAATGGTCCGTAAAGGAGTAAAAACTCATGAATTTTTGGTTTCGGTTTTTTAAGTTTTATGTACAATTCATTGATTTTTTTGATAGAAAACATAAATTGTTACAACAAAAAATCAAAACGTGATTTTATTTTGATCGAAAGTTATATAAGTTATATATATAAACAATTGATTCACATTTATTCGGCCTTATGGAACCGTTGTTGTTGTTGCAAAGCCCTTTTCCCCTCAATAAAACACAGAATCAATTAAAATTCGTATAGCTTTACAGAAAGATACTGAATATAGCCGATTCTTATTATCGTAGCGGAAGTGGCAAGTACACATGTCTAACCATACATAACCTGTGTCTGCCCAGTAAAACAGAAACTCGTCTAGTAATTCTTATTTTTAATCGAAAATTGTCGAATAGTCGAATTTTTTTAGCCACGTGGTTTACAGATGGGCGTGGCAGGCATACAAACGCAAAAAATATTTTACCAAACCTATAACTTTAAAAAATGCAAACATAACTTGCAACCTTTGCTTTCCATTTGTACGATATATCGTACAAAGCTTTGCAACCCTTGAGGTCATTTGTACGATATATCGTAAAATTTTTTTAAAGACTCGGGAAAAATATTTAGACGCAAAAAATGTTAAATTTTGTAAGTTCTATAAATCAACTGAGATTCAAACTTTGAAATTGTTTCGCCTTTTGGTACCAAAAAGTATTACATATTTAAAAATTCCTACGCAGAAGTACCGTCATTTGCTGGTTTTTCAAATTCTTGCAAAAAGCTGCTTACAAAACGCACTCATATTGTGTAGCCACGGCTATTATGATTTATATTTTTAAACAGAATGATACAACACAGCCTACTTAATGAAAATTAAAAAGCTGTTTCATGAAAAAGGCGTTCGTTGTCAAATAAAAAATCGTCGAAAAAATTGTACGATATATCGTACAAATTTCCGGAAAGTGCAAACTTCAAAAGCGAATTTCTCAAAAAGGCAAAAGGAGGCTTTTCAAATTCAATTGTTTCACTGAATTACAAGTATGTGGAACACATTTGCAAAGTTTCAGCTGCAGAGGCTTGCAGATCCACATGTAATTCATTTTTTTATAGTGGCATCTTTTGTACAAATTCGTGAGCGGTTTTATGTGTAGCTGCCGTCGCGTAATTTAACTCGACCGGCTGGCACTACAAATGCATGCAAATATTTGTGGAAAATAAACTTAGGAGCGAATTGAAGAGGGGCCAACACGAAAAAGTTCGAAAACTGAAAAAAATGGCAAAATATGTACATGTAGCGATTAATTTATTTACCCTAATGATATTTTGCATAAAATTTTATCTTTCTAGTGTTAATAGTGGCCAAGTTATCGAATTAAAAATATTTTTTCAATAGGGGGGTGGGCGTGGCAGTAGTCCAAATTTCACAAGTTTTCGTATTTTTCTTAATCAGGCTTTACTATTTTTGGCCATGCGATATATGGGGACGCCCCACTGTGCAATGTGGCCCTGGGGGGTTGCAGGTCCTTCAGGGCATGCCGTGAGTGCTGCGAACTTTCGGCGTCCAATTGCAATCTGCTTGTGTGTATGTGTGTGCGTGTTTAGCGAAATTGTTGAAAATTGAAAATTTGCTTTTCATTTATGGTTGTTGTTTTTGTGTTTAGTGTACCCATTGTACTTGACTGTGGTTACAAGGGCCCAATTGTAGAGTTCAAATTCGAAATGTTTCTAAAGTAAATGGGGGCATGTACGAACCCTACAATAACAACCCCCAATAACAACAATAACGAGGATGGAGAACACAATAATAGAGAAAGCAACAATGACCATTACGCCAAAACGATGCCGACGACAACAGCAGTAAACAGAAAATAATGACAACAAAAACAGCGAACACAGTAAATACTACACGACAACACAAAAACAAAGCGAAAGCATGGCCGAACATAAAGGACGAATACCAAAGCAAAGCAATTCCAACAACAAAATTTAAAAGAAAATAACAATAGTTTTTAGATTACAGCAACTCATTAGAAAATTATAAAAACAACGATCATAAGAACAATCAAACAGCCAAAACAAAAATTAAAATATGTAAAAAATTTTGAACAACAAAACCATAATCGAAACTACAACAACAAAAATAATAATAAAAAATAGCAATAACTTCAAAAGGAAGCAATCATCATAACAGCAAATTTCAATAGCGACAACAACAAATGCAAAAATACATCAACTATACTCAATAACAACAACAACAGCTCAAATAGAAAAATATATCAGCTATTTTCAATAACAACAACAACAGCTAAAAATCAATGATCACAGCTGACAAGTGAAGTGATGACGAACAACAACAACAACATTTAGAAAACAAAAATAATATAGTAATGATGACAACAACAAAGAAAAACGAAAAGCAAAAACAATATCCACATTTACATAGAAACTAAAAAAACCTAACAAATAATATTCAACAATAATAAAAACAAAATTGAACGGAAAATTTTGACAACAAAACGAAAATAACGTAAAAACAATGAAAAGCTGAAACCACCAAAAACAAAGCCAACAGCAACAAAACCAACAACAATAGGTAGACAATTTTGACAACAAAACGAAAACAATGTAAAAACAATGAAAAGCTGAAACCAACAAAAACAAAGCCAACAGCAACAAAAACAACAACAATAGGTAGACAAATATAAGCCTGTGCGCAATTTAACAGTGAAACCACAACATGTAAACAAAACCAACGCAACAACGAAATTTAGCAAAATCAATCAAAACATTGACTAAAATTAACCAATGCTAAAACAACAACAACGCCTATGCAAAATACAAATAAAATACGGTTTGGCAAACTCCATACGGCTGCAATGCTACGATTACTACGACAAACACAACAGGGAAAAATACAGAAATATGGCAACTCTACTCAAAAATTTACAGAAGACTTTCAATGAAATTGTCTTTCAAAAACAAGTCTTTATCTCTGAATTACTCATTTAATCTTTCAATCATTCGAGTATTTTCACTTCTTCTAAAGTTATGGTACCAAGAAATTTTGCCAAACTGACGAACAGATGGATAGACAGACAAACATGCGAATAGAGTCATGAATATGTAGATGAACAGTAGGAACAATGGAAAGATGTAACAATAGATCGAAAGATAGCGTAACAGAGAGCCACACAGATACATATTTAAGTAAATCTATAGACTCACTTCCTGCCTATGCCAGAACGAATAAACAGACGGACAAATAGATGAATAATCGGTCGAATGGAACAATGTAACAATAAATCGAAAGACAGAGTAATAGACAGAGAGACACACAGATACATAACATAAGTGAATCTATAGACAGGCAGTGAAATGCCCGAACGGATAGACAGACAGACAAGTAAACGAACAATCGAAAAATGTAACAATAAATCCAAAGACTATATAACAGACAGAGAGGCATACAGTTACAAAAATGGATGGACAAAGAAATGAGTGAACTAATGGACAGACAGACAAAAAGAAGAACAACGGAACGAATATTTAGAACGATGTTACGATAGATCAAAAAACAGTGTAACAGAAAGAGAGGCAGACAGATATATTAATGGATGCACAGACAGGCAAAGAAAATGTCGGATGGACCGACAAATAGATGAATAACACCGTGCGACAAAAATTAAAAAAAATTTTCACACCGGAAAAAATCCACATGGGCGTGAAACTAGAGACCAAACATAGTAATACTGCGTACTCAGTTTTTCATTTCTACATCCTTTGTCCTTTTAAAAGGACTTCAAAATTTTGAAGGGGATAAAAAATAAAAAAATATAAGAAATACTTAACCTCGTTAGAATATGACGATATGTATATCAAATGAAAGAGGAAAGGCTCAAGAATTTAAATAAAATTGTGTTTATCTATTTGTAAAAAAAGGATATGAAAACGGCCCTTTGAAAATTTTAATCCTTTATATCCTTGAAATTTTATGTAGAATTTTCTTGAAAAGTAATTATGTTAAAACCCAAAATCACCTTGATCACGTGTCAAAATTTCATTATTCTCGCTTCATTGATTTTGTATCTATTTATTATTTGAAATACTGATACTCAAATAAATTAGAATTTTTGTACTTCATTAGACTTGAACTTTCGAACCAATAAAGTTAGAGTAATGAAATTTTGACACGTGATCAGGGAAATTTGGGGTTTTAACATAATTACTTTTCAAGAAAATTCTATATACATTTTCAAGGATATAAAGGATTAAAATTTTCAAAGGACCTTTTTCACATCCTTTTTACAAGTAGATAAAAAATCAATTTTATTTAAATTCTTGAGCCTTTCTTCTTTCAATTGATATACATATCGCCATATTCTAATGAGGTTAAGTATTTTTTATATTTTTTTTATTTTTTATCCCCTTCAAAATTTTGAAGTCCTTTCAAAAAGACAAAGGATGAGAAATGAAAAACTGAGTACGCAGTATTACTATATTTGGTCTCTAGTTTCAAGCACATACGGATTTTTCCCGGTGTGAAAAATGCTGTCGCACGGTGTAATCGGTCGAATATAACAATGTATCAATAGATTGAAAGACTATGTAACAGACAGAAAAAAGACAGACAAAAGAAACGAACAATAGCCAGGCGTAAAGACGAATAGACCGACAGAAAAACAAGCAAACCGAGGGGCTGATGTATAGAGACAAATTCGAGATGTTTGAAGCGACAAATACGCTTTCATGTAGACGAATAGGAAAAAGAAACAAACAGACGAACAAGGACAGTACTCCTGATTGTCTTTGATCCTTAGACCTTAAACAAATTTAAAATAAATTTAAAATATGCCATATCGAAAAAATTATAAATGCAAGTTACAAATCCCTTATTAAGTCCAAATATGCCAGATCAGTCAAGTGCAGGGTATACAAGCCAAACCAATGATACTGGCAACAACAACAACGCTCACAACACTGCCAACAGCCAACTTCGAGCAACAACACTACGCTTTGGCCAAGTTATTTTGCAACAATAACAAAAATATCGAATAATAAAAACAATAACATCTAACGATAGCAACAGGCACACTTAAAAAGCAACAACAACAACAGTAACAAAAACAACAACAACGATGAGAAATTTAAACTGAAACTGGCGCAGTAACAGTTTTGAAACGATATTGCGACTATTTTTGGCAGAACGTTCAAATATGTGCACAGTTGAATGGCAACAGCGCTGCTGAATCGCCCCCCCTCCCCTTCCCCCATTTGCGGCACCATCAACTAACGTTCAAAAGTTGAGTGGAACGATTGCATAAATATTTGGCTGAAGTATGGCAGGCAGCTAAAATTGGAATACATCTGTGAATACGGTCTCAAAATACGATAGCAGGCATCAACCTCGGACACACACACACAAACACATACACATACAAATACGGGACAAATAGTTATAAATACGTTAGGCACAAATACGACAAGCAAACAAGCCGGAAAACGTGCCTAATCGCAATCATTGATTTTTGTCATCGTTTGCAGAGGGTACAGCTCACACATACATAGACACAACAAAAAACTGTGTCCAAAACTTTGAACTGCATACTTAAAGGTTTAATAAAAAATTATTATTAGAACAAAAAAATTATTAATTATGATATTATTTTTAGAAATAACTTAATAATAATAATAAATTATTTAATTAGTTGTTACTTTTCCGATGCTGGAAAATAAACAAATATTTTAATATATCTATGGATATATATATTAATTTAATTTGTAAAATTTTTTCTTATAATTAATGTAATATATAATTAAATTAATTATAATAATTTATAATTAAATTAATTATAAATGAATTAATTAATAAGTTAATATTAATTAATTTATAAATTAATTAATTAATTATAAATTTATTAATTTAAAATAATTAATTATAAAATTAATTATTAATTAATTATTATTAATTTATTTAATTTATAATTAAATAAATATATAAATAAAATATTTTAAACTAAAACGAAATGAAATTAAATAATTTAATTCAAACCTTAGTGTATCCTTTCTTTTGGCGCTCACTGTGCACGAAGCAGAGCAGTGGCGGCACCGGCTGGCTATAAGTTAAATGACACACAATTTGCATGCATCGAAGCCCAATGCTTCACGCTCCGGCAGCAACATTTTCGAACAAATGCCTCGACGGTGAGCGACATGAGGGCCGAATTATAAATGCACCGAATGGTGAGGATGAATGTTGCATGCAACTGGGAGGACATAAGTATTCGTACATTCAACAAAAATTGCAAAACGTATACTTTGCAATGAGAACCGCCCATGCAATGGAAGTGCATAATTTAATTTTGCGGATATTGAGGCATTTTGCACATTTCGATCTCGACGCTGATGGCCATCGTGTTGGCCTACAAGAATTGGAAATCGGGATATCGTTTGCTGCAGGCGCAACAATTACCATAACAAATAAATCTGCAGCGCACCCACATACACACACACACAAATATTTTAATTACCGCAGCCGCAGCTGAAGGCGCCGCTCGTCTCCTTAGTTGCAGCGCCAACGAGGCGAAGAAAGCGTTCGTAGCGGCCATTCAGACCGGCTGCGAGCCAGGTGAAAGCCCAGCAAGCTCAGTGATTTGCATGCAAATTGCAACATTTTCATAAGCAAGTAAGCCACAAAGTAAGCTATCGAAGTGGCCGAAGCAGCACGCAAGCGAACGAGCGAACGGGTGGAAAACTGCTGGGAAAGCGCCGCCGGCCCATTACAAACAGACCGCACACAATACAATTTTGCAATCCTACTTGCAATGACAACAACAAATACATACAACAACACTTTCCGGTCGAGAGGCCGCAGTCAAGTCGTGTTAGTCAATAAACAAACAAACCAACAACGAATGCAAACAGCCCGCAGCGAAAGTAAACAGCAAAATGCGTTCCAGCGGCGGCGCTCAGCAACGGCTGCTGGCGCCATTAGGGTAAAGTGATTGAAATATTTATACAGTTACACAGCTTTGATTTAACGTATCAACCATTCCAACAATTTATGCAAAAGAGTTGCCAGGACATGGAGAGTTTGACGTCTAAAGCGATTGATTTCATTCAAATGGATTGAATGTGGGAAGTAAGATGCGAAAAGCGAATATTAAATATTACTTTTGGGAGATTACTTAAAATTGAGTACAAAGTTACATGCTTTGAGTGATAGTTTGTCTAAAAATTAGAGATTGAAACAAGAAAAGAAACGAAATATGTAAGCACTAACAATTTAGTTATTTTCTATATAACAGATAGACCTATGTTGACACAATAAAATCTTTTAACAAATTGACATAACTTGTCTATGAAACACGCAAAATTTCATTACTGTCGCTTCATTAATTTTGTATCTATTTATTATTTAAAATACTGATACTCAAATTAATTTGATTTTTTGTACTTCATTAGAGCTGCAGCTTCCGCCTCTCTTTTTAATAACTTTCAAACCAATAGAGCTAGAGTAATGAAATTTTGACACGTGATCAAGGAGATTTTGCGTTTTAACATACTTACTTTTCAATATAATTCGATATAAATTTTCAAGGATATAAAGGATTACAATTTTCAAAGGATCTTTTTCATATCCTTTTTACAAATAGATAAAAAATTAATTTTATTTAAATTCTTGAGCCTTTCGTCTTTCATTTGATATACATATCGTCATATTCTAACGATGTTAAGTATTTTTTATATTTTTTTTATTTTTTATCCCCTTCAAAATTTTGAAGTCCTTTTAAAAAGACAAAGGATGTAGAAATGAAAAACTGAGTACGCAGTATTGCAATGTTTGGTCTCTAGTTTCACGCTCAGATGGATTTTTCCTGGTGTGAAAAATGCTGTCGCACGGTGTTATCTATAGATGATCTATTTATTTCCCACGACTTGGCTGTATGTCTAACAGTTTAATTACGATTTTCTCCATCGCTCTGTTCATTAGAATATTCGGCCAACTTTTCCTTCAACCATACATTAAAAATTACATACTCGTACAAGCATTCTTTTGGCCACTCATTGCTTCAGTTGTCTAATTCACTTTTTCGTCCTTAAGTTTTCTCCCCATTTTTACATTTTAGATGACCAAATTAATTCATAATCAATACTATCAGAAATTTAAAAGTCTTTGAGCACCCACTCATTTAAATTCAAAACATTTGAACACATTTTCAGTTTTGACTTATTGCTGGCGTCCAAGTTAAATTTTTAGTTATGTTGTATTCAGAGACCTATAGTAGAATTTAATGTAAAATATTTTGGTAGTACATTTTGTCCTTTAAAAGTCCTGTTTTGAAGGACATTTTTTGGCATTTTAGAAAACAGTGTCAAATTGACCCCCAAAAATATGAACTAGAGGGTTAAAATGTTCCACAAAAATATTTCCCGCAGTATTATAAATAAAATTGCTGAACACACCATATATCTAAAATGTAAGCTTATATGGCTTTCGCATGCCAATTTACAACAAGATTGTGCAAAAGGGGAAAAACATGAACCCCCAACCACGACCCTCCCTTTGATTCTGATACACATGTATTTTTTTCTGGCCCCCTCTACCAGAATCAGTTGTCAGATGTTATTTTTTTTTGTTGTAATTTTTCTTTGTGTTGTACAGCGTAATCGATACTTTGAAAAATATACAAAATGCCTCTTTAGTTATTGTAATGTCTTACATAAATAAACGACCTTTTCAACTTTTGTATTGTTTTCTGAACTGTCTTCTCTTTTGTTTTAAAGTTGCTTTTTTTGCTTTCACGTTCTTGCTTTAGGCATTTAATTAATTATGAAATAAAAATACAGTCACCATGCCAAAAGAAACTCAACACTCTTTAACTCTGCTAATTGTAACTTAAGCTTTTCAAATTTTTTATGAGTCATTTCAGATTACTCACTCTCTCCTCGATTAAGATTTTTATTCAATAGCTAAACATTAAGTGAACCAAAAACAATAAATAAATAATATTAATTTAACAGCCAAGTGATTGTTTGTCTGCGTGTTTATTCTTCTATTCAAATACTTCTCAATCGATTCATCACTTCATGTTTTCATGCATTCATTCTCTCTCTTATTGATTTATCTCACAATCCCTTCACTCTTTTAATATTTTATTGATTCCTTCACTCCTCCGTTTTATATTTCGCCTATCCATCTCTGTGTTTCTTTGATCATTTATTCGCTGATTCTACGATTATTTCAATGTTCGTTTAAACCAAAAATAATCAATAAGTTATATTAATTAAACCTTCAAGTTGTTGTTTGTCTGCTGGTTTATTATTTTTCCCAACTACTCGTCACTTTGTTCATTACTTCATATTGTCACACATTCATTCTTTCATTCATTGATAATTCGCTTGGTAGCTTTGTAGCTTTGTTCTTTTATTACTTTTTTCGTTCCTTCATTCTTTTGTTTAGTATTTTATCTGTAAATCTCCGTATTTCCTCGATCATCTCTATTTGCTCTTTTATCGATTACTTCATCATCCACTAAATATTTCATAGGAATATCTAAAATGTTGCAATGCTTTGGCCACCTTGTCCTTCCTCAAACATTCCATTCGTTCAATTGTTTGTCCCTCCATTCCTTTGATCGTTTAATATTTCGTCTTTTCTTCATAGTCCATATCTTCCTCATAACTAGATAACCAATTCATTAGTCCTTTGATAACACCGTGCTACAAAAATCAAAAAATTTCAAAACACACGAAAAAATCTATATACTCGCGAAACTAGGAGAAAAACGTAGTAAAACTGTGTTTTTAGTTTGTTATCTGTGACGTCAGGATTTTTTTTAAAAGGACTTTGAAATTTCAAGAACATGTTTATTTAAAAAATTTTTTTTTTTTAAATTGAGTGCATTGTAGAATAACAATAACAAACTTTATCCTTGAATATCCTTGGAAATTTCCAATCGTTTTTTTTTAATATATGTTAAGGACTAATATCTATGCTACCACATCCTTAAATTTCGTCCTTCTAACTTTATTAGTTTAAAATATAAAAAATGTAATACTTCTCTCTATGGGATATGGATATTTTCCATATCACAATGTGATTATATTCTCTGCGAAAAATTAAAGTATCATACAATGTGAACTATTGTTTTTTTTCCCCCCTTGTCGGAACGATCTAGCAAGCGCAGCACTTAGACAATTATACGTCCATTGTACTACGACTTGTTGTTCCCTGTTAATATGCTTTAAATCTACCCGACTTCCGAAGAAACCTTGATAGATCCTGGGGTGGCAAGGAGCCAAGGTGGTCGCTTCTTAGCACATCAGTGCCAAACGTCAGAAACCTGATACGAGCGAACGCGGGGCAGAGACACAGGAAGTGTTCCGCCGTCTCAACGTCCTCCCCACAGGCAGGACATAGGGCATTGTCAGATATGCCTACCATTTCCATGTGCTTTGCCCATAGAAAATGGCCCGTCATTAACCCGACCATCTGCCTGCAGTCCCCTCTGCCTAGTGACAGAAGAAACTGTGAGCATCTGCCAGATATGGCGGGAAGCATAAGTTTCGTCCACCTGCAGCCGCTCTCAGCCTGCCATGCTCGCTCCTGGATCATAGTGACCCATTCGTTAACAGTGGCTTTGATGGCCGCAGATGGGAGTGGCAGAACAGGCTAAGGGGCCGACAAAAGCAGCCTCAGAGCCCATTCTAGCTAAGGAATCCGAGGTCTCGGTGCCCGCAATTCCTGCGTGTCCCGGGCCCCAGGTGAGCATCAGGCTATTGTATTTGCCGACATAATTAAGCCTGGATTTGCAGGACTTGACTAGCATAGAGGTGGTTAGAAGGGTGTCCAAGGCCATAAGCTCAGCTTGGCTGTCACTACAAACACAGATAGACCTGCCTTTCCACCTATTCTCTATGGCAAAGTTCATCGCTTCAAGTATCGCATGCACCTCTGCCTGAAACACAGATGCGCGCGAGCCTAGGGCAAAGAACCGTCCAGTCCCCGTGGATTCAACGAAGACCCCAGAGCCAGAACCTTCTTCCGTTCGGGAGCCGTCCGTGAATATACGGAAACAGTGTTTACCGGGCTCATCCTCAGGATCTGACCAAGAGTGAGCCTCAGGCAGCAACACCATGCACCTTTTTTTAGTATGACAGTTGAAGGCATGGAGTCAAGGGGCATGAACATGACTGTGAGGTCGATGTCGGTGCCAGCACAATTGTCCAGTACCGGATAAGCGCCATACCACTGGCCACTGTGTTTTAGTCTTCGGATGGCCTTTAGGGCCTCTCCTTGGATGCAAACATCAAGTGGAGGAAGGTTCACCAGGGCATCTAGCGATGGGCCAGAAGTAGTCGGGAAGGCTCCCGTACAACATATGGCCACAGTGCGCTGCAGTCTGGACAAGGTTCTCTTGACCCCTGCAAGAGAGAGTCTGCTCATCCAGACTACCGATGCGTAGGAGGTGATGGGTCTTATCATAGCCTTGTAGATCCAGAGGATCTTGCTAGGGGAAAGACCCCACGTTTTCCCAAATACACCTCTGCACTGCCAGAAAGCCGACAGTGCTTTCGATGTCTTTAGTTCTACATGAGATTTCCAAAGGAGTTTATCATCTAGGATAACTCCCAGATATTTCACCTCTTTGGATAGCTGGATAGTGACCCCCTTGAGTGTGAGCAGAACGACTCTATCGAGCTTCCTCCTTCTGGTAAAGAGAACCATACCAGTTTTGGCGGGATTAGCAGATAGCCCGTTCGCATTACACCAGGTGTCAAAACTATTGTTACTGAATATTTTCCATACAAAGTTTTATGCAATCAATTTTACTGCTTCAAAGGTTTTCGTTTCCATAAGCCAGATGACAGAAGTGGAACCAAGAGAGTGCAAAAAATCAATTTCTCTAGTCATAGTGAATATTTTCATGATAACAAATGTTTCCAGAATGGACACGCCCACTGTTGAACAGCATCAAATAAATGCCAAAGCGAATATGCGGTCAGCAGCAAATCGATCGAGGAGCTGAAACAAATATATGTGGCAATTGTACACAATTGCGGCAGACACATGTTTACCAGCACAAATTGCAACATTACCATAAATATTTACGCAACTGCTATTTGTTCGAGGGCGCAAGGCGGGCAGTAGACAGACAAACCTTATCACCTGCCAGCCAACTTGTCCGCCAATGCAATTTAATTAAAAAACCTCTAACGCGCAACACGGTGTCAGTCAACTGGGCTGTCGCTGTCGTTGTTGTTGTTGTCGCTGTCGTTGGCACTGCCAGGCCAAACCGCCACACACAATACCGCAAAACTTACCTACGCTTGCGGTTGGCTTATATGTCGGTACAGATGTGTGCACCATCACCAACACACACACATACACACCACACTCCTACACATATCCAATGCAAGTTTATGTGCATTGAAATTTATTTTCTTGCTTTGTGACGAATCATGCAGCCGTCGCTCAAAGCCCAAAGCCACACCGAACGCCAATTCCGTACGCTGGCGCTGCCACACTTTGACTGACATATTGTCAAATGAATGAATTTTGTCAATCGTTGCGAAAGTAAGGCAACAAATTGCCAAATACCCCCCTCGAACCTATCATCCAGTCAAGCAACTATACACACACACACACACACTATTTCACACATATACGCAGATAGAAGGACAAATGGCACAATATTAATTTGTCAAGCGGTTCAGAGTGTATGTAGTTTTTGCCACCACCACCACCAATTATTTATGTACATTGACGCTGTCGTTGCGGCTGCGGCAGCCATAGTAAAACCCGAATTTATTGAACAAAAGACGCAACAAAACGTTGAGCACTGCCGACGCTTAATCCGAAATTATTGCATTGACTCCGAGTCGTTCCCGAGTGGCACATTATGCGCGTCCGCAGTTTGCAATTCAACAATGCCGCACCTTCCCACACGCGACTTCGTTTTTCGCATCGCCTGCAACAACTTCCAATTAAATAAATTCACCGACGTGACTTGCATTCACAAGCAACTTCGCGCCTTCCTCCCACACTCGACTTTGTATTGCTGCAGCCTGCACGTGCGCGCGCCGACCAAGTCACTTGTCACTCCATTCGCATTCACATTCGCATAAGGAAATTAGAGTTTATCTCGCCAGCGTTTCGCCAACCACACCAAATGCAACTCCGCACTTGAACTGACTGCTAGATGCGGCCAGATGTGAATGACTTCTTTCATTCCGCACGCAGTCACAGCCTCAAAGCGCGACGCTGCGCCAAATTAGCGAACGGTGCCGTCGCCAAATATCACCAAATAATCACAAGTAGTGCGACCGGGACATAAATACACTCACACGAACGCACACACATACATACACGAAAGAGCTATATTGAATCTTTCGAAGGTTTTTCATATTCAACAGAAACAAAAAACTAGTGTCCGACCGAATATTCGGTTTCGGTTTCGGCCCAAATAAATGGTTTCAGTTTCGGCCAAAAAATGGCCGAACGGCCGAAACCGAAACTTTCTAGAATATTTTTTTACATTTTATTATGTATCAGATATATAGTGAAAGGAGGAGTAATTTAGATGCTACCAATGTAAATAAACTTTTTTTTAGCATATAATTTTAAATTATTTAATTTTGAACATTAGCCCATTTTCGGCCGCTGGTCGATTTTTCGACCAGCCACTTTGAAGGAGAGTAACTCTGCACTTAGACATTATATCTTTGAACTTTTGATGCATAAAATAGCTTTGGTCTTTTGGTAACCCCTCGAAATAATAATTTTTTTTAAAAAGGATAAATTTAGAGATGTTGGCGAAGGCACGGAAAAAAGAATTTTTTAGTCATATTTTGAATATTCTGAAAAATATATCGCACATGCACTACAAAAGTGACACAACTCAAAATTTTTCATTTTCGGGTTTATGTGTTTATACTGTGCACAATGTATAAATCTACCAATCAGCAAAAGCTCAGTATATTTTGTTGTTGTTAACTGTTGCAAAAATACAGTTAGGTCTCTCTTCGTGTCAGAAGTTTGATGCTATTTGATCGCTGCAGCTCAATGCAAAAGAGTCCTAACTCAAATTGTGTCACTTTTGACGAAATAAATTTTTGTTAAAGTTAATTTTAAGCAAAATTCTGACAATTTTTGTATATATTTTTAATCATTAAAATTAATTATGAATTTTCAAAATTTTTCTTTCAACTTTTTAACTGTCATTTATAATTATTAAATTCAGAAAAAGTGGCATAACTTGAAATAATTCGGTAATTATAGAATTAAAATATCATCAAAACAGTCACAACTCAAAATTTTGGATTTTCTATTGTAAAATAAAAAAAAAATTCTTGCAACTTATCATAAAGCATAATCTGTAAGGATTTTCTACTGAACGGTCTATACGTTATTTAAAAAAAGTGTTTATTTAGCTCAAAAACATATTTTTGCGTTTCCTGAAAAATGAAAAATTTTGAGTTGTGTCACTTTTGTTGTGCATGTGCGATATAACCTTTTCAAATTATTGATTTATTATTGATTATTTACGAAACCTAAAGACCAAATTACCACAATCAATTGATATCCATAAGATTATGAAAATATTTTTACCTCTCAGCACCGCGTACTTTTCAGTGGTCGAAAAATCGACCATTGGCCAGAAGTCGTCATGTATGTACATTTGTAAGCCAACAATTGTTTATTTTCATGCTTGATTATTATTGGACTAACACTATATATGTACATATATGTATATTTGTTTATATTTGAAATTCAATTTTTATTAATTTATAAAAAAAATTTGTAAAAAAAAAACACAAAAAAAATCCAAAAATATTCTTGATTAAGGTCCTAAATGTAAGTCCTTAAAAGGAATTTAAAAAAATATTGGCTATTTCTGGTAGCGGCCGAAAATGGGTTCAGGAGTAAGGTACGAAAGGGTGATTTTTTCATGTTTATGTTTTTGAAAAATTAATAAATTGTTTTTATTAAGGGGGTCAATACGTGTAAATTTACAAAATTTTCAACATTTTTTTTGTGAAATAGACTCCAGGGGGTCTTAAGAATATCCCCCTCAAGTGGTTTTTAATTCTGATGACCCGTTCCCCTGCAGCAGCGCTTTATTGATGGTCAATTCCTTCCGCATGAAGCCGAACGCCCGAAGTTTAAACCGAATTATTTCGAAACACTGGTTTTTGGTTATGGAAGGTGAATATCTCGGCAAGTTTTAGTCCCACTGATCTAAAATGTGGGCAGGAACTTTTTGAAACAGAGAACTTCTAAAGTAACAAAAATTTCATTGTTTTTGGCGAAATCCACGGCGCCATTTTCGGGAAATTAAGAAAAAAGGTCATTTTTTTCGGTTGGAGCGTATTTTAGTATTTTCGAGAAAATATTTTTTTTTATTAGTTACTTTAGAACTAGAGAATAGAGAATTTAGAGAACTAATAGCAATATTTTTTCAAATGATTTTTGGGGCGCCGGCACAACTTCTACTAGAATTTGGGCCCAACGTTGGACCCCCACCACCGCCGCCATTTTGAGCACGCCAAAAAAAAAATGTTTTTCTTGCACTGCTACCTAAGAATGAAAAAAGAAATTGTACATTGCATTAATTTTTTTCGGCGTATGCGCGATTTCAAAAATATACCGTTTACACGTATTGACCCCCTTAATAAGTATTTATTTATTTATGTTATGTGTGCTCTTTATTTACTTAATGTAAAATTCGTTTGTTGAAAAAAATGCTTGAAAAAAACCGAAATTCGGTTTCGGTTTCGACCCAAAAAAGATGTTTCGGTCGGACACTACAAAAACCTCTCACAGCACTCACACACGTCACGCATACATATTTCGCTTCAGTCCGCTGCCCCTCTGTACACTGTGCGTTCGCATTTCAGCAACTCGCATGCGCGCATTATTGACTGAATAACTGCAGCAACGAGCCAACCGCCTAACTGTTGCTGCCACGGCCGCTGCGCAATTTGGCAGCGATCCGTTGCCAGCAGCTGCTTTGCTGCATACAAATGGCGCTCATTAATGTGTTGCGCCACTTCTAATAGCTCCAAGTACGCGTGTGTGTGTGTGTGTGTGCGTGGGTGGTTTTCTCATTTGCGTGCGCGTAAAGCAACACTAAAGCATTGCACTAATCTTTTTCATTTAGTATTCATTTCCTGCCGAATATTTTAAAGCGCACACAAATGACTCAAGTAGAGCGATAAAAGAAAATTCATTTTCCTGGTAAAGATGCTTAACCTAAAAAAATTATTAGTGCTACTAGTAAAAATACGTAAATAGAATATTTTGGTATAAGTAAAGAAGATTCACCGTTCAGCTAAAAAATATTTGAATTCTGGGCACCTTTTTACTGATTTTAAGGGAATAAGCAATTTTTGATGCAATTTTATATTTTTTGCAGGTGTAGTGAGTGGTCAAAGTTCAAATTTTCAAAAAATTGAAAGCCTTTAATTTTTAAGACATGGTTCCGATTAAAAAGAAGAACACCATTGTGAATGTAAATAAAGGCCTTTTCTTTTGATTTGTATATTTATATCGAAAATGATTATAGAATTTGAGAAAATCAACTTTAAAAGAAAACACCCCTATTTTACGCAAATAGGTTTTTGTTTTAAAAAAATTTGTAATTCACCATATCTAAAAATGCAATACTTAAAAGTACCATAGAAATGTCTTTAATTTTATATATCCTTTACTTGTTCAGAATATCTGTCTGGAACTATCTGATGTTCTCAGGGCAGGAGCGTAGCCAAGGGGGGGAGGCGGGGGGGGTTCAAGTCTCACAAGCGTCTTTCGATAGCCAAAAGTTCAGTTAAAATGCGATAAATTGATGTTACTGATATGCTTAACCTTCGTTTTACCAAAGATTTTTGTATTCGTCCTTGACCAATACCTACCCAGATGACACCAGGCGCTTCCGCCGCTACTTTGAAAAAAATGCTCAATAAATAAATAATAATATCAGGTGTACAACTTTGCTTCCGCCGTTTTTTTTTCCCAAAATTAAAAGCTTTATTGCGAAAAAGTGCTTACAGATGTATTATTCAAAGTATTGTCCGTCGCTAGCGACAACTTTCTCCCATCTTTCCGGCAATTTTCGGATCCCGGCTCGAAAAAAGGAGTCCTCTTTTGACGCTATCCATGAAGCAATCCATTTTTCCAATTCTTCGAAGGATTGAAAATGTTGATCTGCCAGGCCGTGTGCCATCGAACGGAATAGGTGGAAGTCAGAAGGGGCGACATCTGGGGAATACGGCGGGTGGGGCAAGACTTCCCATTTCAGCGTTTCCAGGTACTTTTTGACCACTTTTGCGACGTGAGGCCGAGCATTGTCGTGTTGGAGGATGACTTTGTCATGTCGCTCTTGATATTGTGGCCGCTTTTCTTTTAGCGCGCGACTAAGGCGCATCAGTTGCGTTCGGTAGCGATCTCCTGTGATGGTTTCACCCGGTTTTAAGAGCTCGTTGTTCATCTTTGAAGGTTTTTTTCTCTTCCACCACCATGTTTGTCTTCGACATCGAAATCACCATTTTTAAAACGTTGAAACCACTCCCGACACGTTCTTTCACTCAGAGCAGCATCACCGTAAGTTTCTGAGAGCATTCGATGCGCTTCAGCTGCATTTTTTTGCGAATTGTAACAGAAAAGTAAAACTTCCCGCAAATGGCGAGAATTGGGCACATAAACGGACATTTTCGAGCGTGAATAATACGAAAACAAGAACAACTGTCACTGAAACGGCGATGACAATTCGTTAGGCACTGTCCACACTCACTTTAAAGGCATTACCATCTATGTATTTCAACCAGCCTCAGCCGGTACAGCCACCTATCGGAAAACGGCGGAAGCAAAGTTGTACACCTGATAAATAATTTTTTCCATACCTCAGTTTTTAGTATCTTCCTCTGATGATAGTCCTTTTTTTCGAAAAAACGGCCTAACTTTAACGATTTATTTTGCGACTACAGAAAATAATAGAATATTTCTTTCCAAAGGGTTTATTGAACACATACTGAGGTACGTTAAAAAAAATTTTGAATGAGTTCTATTCAAAATGGTGGCGGAAGTGCCTGGGATCACTCGTGTGGGTATTTGGTATACAAAATAACAAAAATAACAAAAAAAACATTAAAAATATTTTTTAACAAATATTTGTTTATGTTATGTTATGAGAACTACTTTCGAATCTGTTCAGTAAGTTGAAATCATAACTACATTGGATGAATACTCTGGCAGATATTAAACATGAATATTAAAAAGATCACCCGGTTGGGTATAAGAAAAGCGAAGGTTAAATCCAAATTTAAGTAGATTTTGGCTGATCTATGATGAAATACCGCCAAGAATCTGCGGTAATCGCGGATTTCAGTTGGCTAACACGTTGGTCATCATTTATGTCCTGATAATCGTTTTTAAATCGCTTGTACCACTCATGAAGTCTGCCAAGGGATAAACAATCGTCACCATAAACCAAATGGGTGGCACCATGACAAATTGCTCTCTTTGAAAAGTTTAGTTTACTTTAAAATAAAAAAAATAAAATATAAATAAAAAAATAAAAATATGATACAAATATTGTAAAAAAGGATAAATAAATTGGATATCTGTTCTGATTTTATGGGACAGTCAATACACTCTCAGGGGTATGGTGCAGTTTTAACAACATCAGCGACTATTCTTAGCTATTGCAAGTCTTTTAGTCAGACTTTCAGACAACTTAATTCTTACCTATGCTGAGTTCCAGGACATAGGGACACTCCATGTAATTGCAGAGCAGATCAGTTTGAGCAACAGAACATTTCTAGTACTGGACTACTGGACACATATCTCACTCACTTTTAAACTTTGAACTTATGCCAGTTCCAATCTAACAACTACTGGACTCAAGTGGCAGGAAGTGGCAACGTTTTTAAACTCTCTTCCTGACTTTTGAGCTCCGAACTCAATCAATCACTTATCAATTTCATAAAGGAAACTAACTACTACTAAACACATAGGCAGGCCTAAGTATAACTCATACACAGACAGCGACCATACCTACCTGTAACCAATATGGACACATTGACCAAGATGTGACAACGCTCGGAATCTCTCTTTCTAACCTGTAAGCTTCGATTTTCTATAATGGACAAAAAATTTCAAATGGAAGGGAATAATACGGGTTCTTCAGGTATAACGCGTCAAATCTGATCAACAGTTAACTGCCATCGTTCTAAGGAACTTATTTTTCTTAAAAAAAAACAGCTGAGAGCTATGATTGGTGTCCTGAAGGGTAATTGGAACTATTTTCAAACGATTTCTTTAGAAGTAGCATGGCTTAGGAAGAGCCGGGTAACTTACATCATCTTCTATTTAGGTGATGTCCTGTACTCTATCAGAGAAGAAAGATTCACCTGGGTGAGTTAATCTTCGATAGCCCGGAGAATCTATCGTCACATCGCTATATTGCATCGTTAGATTTGTTCTTTTGTCAAGGAATATGAGTCCAACTCAGTGACGCACACAGGATTTCAGTTCGGGCGGGTTTCGTACACAACTTTTGAACACAATACCTGTTGAAAGCATATTTGGAACATAAAATGTTTGCAAGAGACAGAAAGTTTGGATAGGTTCAACTATTGTGGTTCAACTATTGTAGTCCAACTGTTGTGGTCCAATTATTGTGGTCCAATTATTGTGGTCCAACTATTGTGGTCCAACTATTGTGATCTCACACATTGGACCACTTTGGGCTACGTGTGCTCCTTTCAAAATAGCCATGGAGACCTGCCTGCCCTTCTAATTTCTCGTAAATATCACAAAGGAAAAATTAACTAAATTTCAACTTAATATCGGTTTTTTAAAGAATGATTAAACAAGCCCCTTAAGTATTACAAAATACATTTTAATTCGTAAAAAATACAAAGTTCGCTCTTCCCGCAACCTTTTAATAATTAAAAACAAGAGAACCCAAAAAGCATTGAAATCAATGCACCATTTTCGTATTTTTAGTTGAAGAATATGTATTGTAATACTTTTCTCTTAACATCTAAATAAGCAATGACTTTTAAACAAAAAAACAAAAAGAACACAGAAATGCGATTGTAACATCAGACACAAATTTGAAAGTAGAACAAACTAAAAATTTTCTAAAGCTTTCGAGACCTTTGCCCCTACACACACACACACACAGAGCACTCAGTAGAGCACATTGAAGCAACTTTACTTCCCTCCCTCCATCACAAGTGGCACAGTAAGCACCAAAAGCAAAGCATCACACTCAAAGAGCCAAATCAAAAGTGGAAACAATTCGCAAAAAAAAAGAATTAAATGTCGAAATAGAATGTGGAACTGCACAATAGACGAAAAACTGCCGTAAGTAAGTTGAACAGACGAAAACAAAAGGCCGAATGAGAAATCAATCAGGCATAAAGCATTAAAATGGAACAAACGAATGAGCAGCCAAAGTGGAACAACTGAAGTTGGCCGAATGAGCAACCGACCAGACGAGGTGGGTAGGTAATGCCAGTCAGCTCAAGTTGTTGTTTTTATCTTTAAATGTAAAAGCTAGGCAAAGCAAACAGCAAACAATAGCGCCGAAAACTTGCCGCATCGAGCGGATTACAAATAACGAGCAAAGTTCCATGAATGTTGCGCAGAAATGCGGGCAAGAAAATGCAATGTGGCACAACGCAGGTGGCTTGAACGAAGCAGCGCAAGGCGGCAAATGTGGCAATTTCCGGCACCAGAGATCAGCCGCTGTCGATTACAGCGCCGCGACAGAAAATGCTTTCCTAAGTTTCATGGTAATTTTTGCTATTTGCTGCTTTGCCATTTTTTTGGGGGAATTGATTTGATTGTTGTTATTATTTTCGTTCAATTGAAAATTTTTTCATTTTATTTCGCTGTCGATGAGTTTTTTTAAAGCACCAGTTTTTTTCTATATCAGCATTTGAAAATTTTCTACACTCTTTTCATTCAACTTCTATTTTTCGTACTTTCTCTCTTTCTCTCTCTCTCTCATTCACACACTCAATTTATTTTATTCTTTATTTTGCTCGTTTTTGGCAAAAAGTTTCCTTTTGATGTTTGCTCAAATTTCGAACTGTGTGCGGCTGCCACAAGCTCACATCACATCACACACACAAAACAAATACAAACACACTTGCTCGCACTTACCGGCTGCTCGTTGATGAACCACTGTAGGTGCGATGCCGGATGTGATTTCCCCGATGTGCAATTCAGGTTTAATGTTTCACCAATTTGGTATTGAAATTGCTGACCTTTGATGTGTGGCCCATCGCGTGGCAGATCTGCGGCGAAAGTGTGAAAAAGCAAGAAAATTCAATTTTAGATTTGTTTACTTGTTTGCAAGCACAAGATCGACATTTTCAATAGTTGTTTACGTAAACAACAGTTTTACATTTTCAATGTTTTTTCAATATAAAAAATTAAATATTTCACATGTTCTATGGTTTAAACCCCAAATGTATGCAATGAATTGAGCTATAAAAAAATCAGTTAACTCAACTGTCCGAATTTGCTATTTAAGTATACATGACAACTCGACTCGAGTTGACCTCTGACCTTTGCATAAATTTGCATTCCAGTGTTGAAGCACATTGTCCTTTTTGATTGTTCTTGTTCCTTTGCTCTATTTTTATTACTGCTTCTGATGTGGCAGCTTTTAATAAAAATATACATAAAAACTAAAGTAACCCTTCGTTGCATGATTTCATTTCCATGAAGAAAAAAATTATCGTTATATGTTTGTTGCTTGTTAAATTTTGATGGTAAAAATTTAGTTCTATTAAGTTTCTGTATTTATGGAAGAAATTTTTCGGAAAGCCCATAGCCGGATAAGGAAGAACAAAGTGCCCCCCGGCCAATTTTGATTGTTGTATTTTTTTAATACTAGTATGTACTAATATGGGTAATCATTTCCCATAGTTTTAGTCCATAATAGTTAATCTCCGATCTGCCAGAATTAATATAGTAAATAAAAACAAAGTTAATAACTTTCTAAGTAGTCATTCGATTTAAATGAGATCACTTAGACGCATTATCAGAAAAATCTAAAAAAAAAATCAAGAGTGAATATAACCTCAAAAAAAATTTAATATTTTAATTTTTTACGTTATGTGTGTATTTCTTATTACACCGTGCGACAAAAATTAAAAAATGTTTGACACCGGAAAAAATCCATATGGGCGTGAAACTAGAGACCAAATATAGTAATACTGCGTACTTAGTTTTTAATTTCTACATCCTTTGTCCTTTCAAAATGACTTCAAAATTTTAAAGGGTTTAAAAAATAAAAAAAAATATAAAAAATACTTAATCTCGTTAGAATATGACGATATGTATATCAAATGAAATACGAAAAGCTCAAGAATTTTAATACGATTTATTTTTTATCTATTTGTAAAAAAAGGTTATGAAAAAGGTCCTTTGAAAATTGTAATCCTTTATATCCTTGAAAATTTACATCGAATTTTCTTGAAAAGTAAATATGTTAAAACCCAAATCTCCTTGATCACGTGTCAAAATTTCATTATTCTCGCTTCATTGATTTTGTATCTTTTTATTATTTAAAATACTGATACTCAAATAAATTATAATTTTTGTACTTCATTAGAATTGCAGCTTCCGCCTTTTTTATAATAACTTTCGAACTAATAAAGTTAGAGTAATGAAATTTTGACACGTGACCAGGGAAATTTGGGGACTTTACATACTTACAAAGGATGTAGAAATAAGAAACTGAGTACGCAGTATTACTATATTTGGTCTCTAGTTTCACGCATATATGGATTTTTTCCGGTGTGAAAAATGCTGTCGCACGGTGTTATATGAGAAATATATAAACAAACTTTGTTGATTGCGCCGCACACAAAACCTAAAAAAAAATTTTAATTTCATTTAATTTTTATCGGGTATCACGCAGGTGGAAAAAATCTAGCAAAAATATATTTTTTAAAGCACCATGTGAGATATATATAGAAAATAATTGGTGAAAAAACATTACAAAATTACATAAGTATAATTTTTTTTGGTATTACGCAGGGGGAAAAAAATGTGGCAAAATATATGTTGTTCAAATTTCGGTGATTGTGCGGAAAACATAACCTAAATAAAATAAAAAAATTACATTTTTAAAAAATTTTTCATTTAAAAAAAAATTTTAATTTTACATTTTAAAAAAATTAAAAAAATACATTTAATCACTCAGGTGTCACGCAGGTGGAAAAAATGTGGAAAAAATATATTTTAAAGCACTTAGTAATAATCAGACGGCACAATATCTGGGGAACATAGCGGGTGGGAAGAACTTCCCATTTGATTGTTTCCAAGTAAGTTTTAACGGGCAACGTGAGGCCGAGTGTAGTCATGCAGTAGAATAATTTTTTCGTGCCTCTTCTCGTATTTTGGCCGTTTTTCGCGCAGTGCTCGGCTTAATCACATCAATTGAGTTCGATACTATTTCTCAGTGATGGTTTTGTTCGGTTTCAACAGCTCGTAATAAATAATATCGACCTGAAAAATACGTGTCGAATTATTTTTTATTTGGAGTATTTTCACCAAGTTTGAAATCAATAGGTCCATTAAATTGCGTTTCTTCATACAACACCTTAATCCATGTTTTGCCCCTTTAGACCACGAATTTCAAAAATTCCGTCTTAGCGGAGTTTCATTTTTCAAGTTTTCAGTTTAAATTTCATATTTGTAGCTTTAGTGGTTTGGGCTCGGCGATAATGAATCAGTCATAGTCACATTCATAGATGTCATGCAGCCAAGGGTTAATAGGTTAGGTGCCAAAATTTGAGGTCGTGTTGCTTTCGAATTAATCGCGTTCTTTGTTTACAAATAAATAAAGCAACAATGTCAACGCATTTAATAATTTGTGCGTCCACTACGTCTGCGTTTTCTTTAATGTTGAAAAACAAGCAAATTTTTTATAAATCAACTATCA
Organism: Melieria picta; assembly: GCA_964056695.1. Lineage (NCBI taxonomy): Eukaryota > Metazoa > Arthropoda > Insecta > Diptera > Ulidiidae > Melieria > Melieria picta. Next base: position 114,435,601 of record OZ057398.1, read on the forward strand.
AGTTAGGTATAACACGAAAGCGGAAACATCAAGTAATACAACATAGCCAAATTAATTGGTGTGATTCCAATTCTCATCGAAATAATAGCAAAAATGTACCATAGTCATTTTCATCATTTTTCATACTTTTTCCTAAAAAAATTTGGGGCCTCAAAATATGCAAAGTTTTTAATTTTGTTTTGTTTTGAGCAATTCAAAATTGTTTGTTTGTTGCTTGTATTCCAGACTGTAAATGGAAAATAGAAAAGAGCATATTTTTAGGCCCCTAATTTTTTTAGGAAATAGTATGAAAACTGATGAAAATGACTTATGGTACATTTTTGCAATTATTTCGATGAGAATGGGAATCACACAAATTATTTTGGCTGTGTTGTATTACTTGATGTTTCCACTTTCGTGTTATACATAACTCGATAATTGATTTACGAAAGATGTGCATGTTTTTCAACATTAAATAAAACGCCATGAAATTCCATATTTTCCGACTTTGAGGTGCAATTGTCGCGGATTTTTAAAACTTATAAAAATAAATTACATTGGAAAAGAAGCTGTGGGGTTTTGTAAATGACACAAAGTGAAAATCATGTCAACCAGTTTATTGGTTTAGAAATTACAATCCCAAACGTGAAAAAAGTCAGGGAAAATCCGAAAAAGTGGCACGCCCATTTTTTGCGAAAACGTAAACTAAGTTTTGAAAACGGTTTGCGGATTCGAAATCAGCGGCCCCTAATTACCTTAGAACTGATGTCAGAACCAGAAAAGCCATTTTGCTGTTGATCAGTGTAATCAGAGATAAACTTGTTTCATGCATAAACATTTGATCCTTTTTATTGTAAGAATTTTGTATGTTTTGTAAATTTGTTCTTGCTTGTTCTTACTTTATGTATGTTTCGTTGATTTTTGTTTTTTTTAGAAAGTAGCATCGAAACTTTTGATTGTGTTTTAAAGTTTAATGCAAGCAATCGACAATTTTTTAAACTGCCACCCAAAATAATCCGACATTCCGGCAAGCGTAACACTTTTCTTCCCACGTCACACACACACACACACACACAGCTCGCTCAACTCGTCAACCATTGCGGCCCTAAGCACGAGTGGATTACGGCCAAATGTTTTATGATTGTGTTGCGCGAGTTTTTGCCGCCGTTTTGCGCTGCCAAGTGTTGATTTCCAGGAGCGGAAAACCCAAATCTGGCAACACGTGCGAGACACCTACCGGCGCGCCATTAGCATATTTGTGCGCGATAAAGTGTGTGTATGTGTGTGTGTGTGTGTTGTTGCGGGCTGGCTGCTCAAAAATCAAAGCGCAACAGACATGGTGCGTGCGACAGTCAGCGGTGCGCGGCGCACGGCAGCCATATTTATGAATAAGTGCTGCCGCAGCGCCGTCAAAGCCTTCGCTCGTGTGTCTGCCTGTATGCATAAATGTATGTATGTATGTGTGAGGGGGGGAAGATGGAGCCAAAAGCGCACGCGAACGTGATTTGATTTGCAATTCGTTTCGCCGAAAAGTTGTCAAAGCGTCAAATTTATTGCTGCTGCTGCTGCTGGCAGCCGGGAAGCAGCTCCAGCGGCTTAAGGATTAAATGTACGTGACGTGAAGCTGATGCGAAACAATTTGCTGCCAAGCGGCAATAGACAAGCAGACGTCGCTAGAAATATGCGCTAGCAAAGCGACAACTTAACCGTTGTAGGAGTGGGTTGGATTATGCCTTTAAATGCGTTTATATGAAGTAAAGCGATGTGTGAATTTGGCTTAAAGCAACAGATCTGCTTGTTGGTGTTTTTGCTACGCTGCCAGACTGATACGATGGGAACTTTGGCTTTTGCTCATTAACAACTTTGCCAAAGACAGCAGCCAGCAACACACACAAACACACACACAATCACACAGGCAACACACAGACAGAGCACAAACACGCGAATGCTCGCGCCAGGCATATCAATTCGCGACCTCAGCGCGTGTCGATGTGTCAGCTATGTATCTCCAATGATAGGTGTGTCAATGTTTGTGTGCATGTGTCACCTTTCCCTCGCTCACCCTCGCTTGTGTGCATGTGTGCGTGTGCTGGCGCGACATTTTGACATGCGTCATTGTGCTTTATTTCACATTATCCGCCGGAATATTCAATTTAATTTGCAACTGAAGCCAAACTACATAAAGCCGTTGCTTAGGCTTTGTTGTTATAATTGTTGTTGTTATTGTCTAATGTTGAAAATGATGGAAAATGTGGCGCTCGTTACGAGTGCTTTTGTATTGGGTGCGTTTATTATGCGAAACATCAATTCGTAACATTTCGCCCCATTCAGCTGTTCACTGTTGTCAGCAGCGGCGCCTAAAATTATGCGACACTTGGCTGGCGCATAACTGATGTGACGGAGCAACAGAGTGGCACAAGTTGTTGCGCCAGCACACGTAAATTTCGCACAGCCGCTGCCGGCTTGTGTGCTTGTTAACGGGGATTTTCGCGCGCGATTTCGTAAATTTGACGATTATGCACGATTTTCGCATTGCCAACACAAAATACAGACTGCTTATGGAATTATGGCGCGAATGGATATTATTAAATCATAAATGTTTTTGAGGGTAAATGGCCAAACGATTATGCGGCGATGTCATGATGCCGGCAAGTGTTGAAAATTAACTCGACCGTTAGCGAGGGACATTGAACCTTTCGAATGTGAATGCGTAAAGTGCGCGCGCCAAAAGGTATACCACAAAATGTTATGATTGATGTTGCAGCTTGTGGTCACAACAAAGTTTTGCTGGTGGAGTGTTCTTTTAGGCTGGGGTCTGTTTGTGAGTGCTATGAGCAGAGTTGCCGCTTTTGGTCTTTTCGCACCAAAATTGGTCAGATTTTTTTACTTTGTGATTCGACTCCATACAACCGCGGGACAAAATTAGAAGGAGTGGTCCGTTCTTCATAAAATTTGGTATACTAATTAATCATGGTCTGCTGAATTAAAATCTCCATTTTGTTTTTCTTAAACTTTTGTAGTTTGGCAATGTCTGAGACTTAAATTTGCACTTTTTGTCATTTTTGGTGAGCTATAGCAACGAGTGTGTTGGCTAGATTTTTCAGATTTTACATTTAATCGGTAACTTCAACATTGGTAATTGCTAAGAGTAACAGAAATTGTCTTAGGACCCTTTAGTTTTGCAATAAAAATGATAATAATAGACGTATGTTTTGCATTGGTGCAGTTTTCTAAATTTTTCATGCTGATTGCATACTTTTAGGGATAAATTAAATAAATTTTGTCGAAAAATAGGTGTTTAGACCACTTTTCAAATTGGATTATTTTCTGAGATCGGAAGATATCGGAGGATATAATTACATTATCGACAAAGAAGGAATGCTTCTTAAAATAAAAAAAAATCCAGGAACATACTTTCACATACCTATTAGATATTTTAGATATTTTCCTCTAATTTTTGCTAATTTTCAGATTTTTAATTTTGAAAAATATTTTAAATTAAAAGTGAAGTAAAAGCTTCAGCTTTGTAGATTTTGAGAAAACATTAAAAGCGAAAATGGCCACATCATTTCTTAATCTATATTGAAAGTTTTAGCAACTTCTTGGTTACCATGTATTTAAAAATAGACTAACTCTACTCAATAGACTAAAAAACAGAAAATATGTGTTTACAATTTTTTGTGAAAAAAGTTCCGACTTTGAGCAGCTCTTGCAATTGCACTAATTATTTTTTCGCACAGTTTTTTTGGGGTTTTCTTAGTTGGAGTTTTACCTTTCAAATGACATCAAAATCGTTAAATTCTGAGACTATAAATTTTTTGAATTTTGTCTATGGAACGAATCACTGTGCACTGGTCTGCTTAAACGAATTTCGGTCCGTTTTGTGATGTGAATATCTTTCCATTAGTACACAAAATTTATAAAAAAAAAATAAAATTGTAATACAAAAATGACTTTGAAGATAACGCAAATTTTTATTTGGTCGGTTGAGTTCGGATTTGGTCGGAAGTTTGGTCGGAAAAAATTTTTCAAGTGGCAACACTGGCTATGAGTGAAAAATATTATATTCGGTTGCTTTGGTTGCATTTTACGGAAACGTAGTAAATTGTTTCAAAAATAAAATTCAACTATGAAATTTTCTCAACTCAGGCCGCGTCGCAAAAATGTCAAAATGCAATGTTTTAACCACAAAAATCTGAGTATGAGATTTTGTTGGAAATATTTCAATTCAGAGAAATCCCAAGTTTTAAGAAAAAAATATTGGATAATATAGAAGTTATGAGCTCTTAAAGTACACTCTCACAGCGTTAAAAAAAAAATTGTGTACACACAGCACATTTTTGCTTTCACTTTGAGGTTCAATATTTCAATATTTCTAATACGATTTAGGTCTAGCAAGACCAAAATTCCGCTGATTCTTCTCACCTCTGAGCAGTACCGATATGAAGAAAATAAAACAAAAAAAACAAGTGAATAAAAACTGAGTTAAAACTTTAAAGGTGATTTAAAAAAAAAACACTTTTTATCACTTTCGAAATTTTTGGATAGTTTATTTTGGCAAGCAATGTACACATTATGCTGTAAAATTTTCAGATGCGCATATTTGCGCGAATGCAAGTTATTGGCATTTCTCGGTGAAGACTTGAGTGCAAATTCGCAATGTTTTCACCGTTTGGTCGAATGCCAATGCAATCTGTCAAATAATGTTCTGCTGCTAATGGAAAAATTTGTTGAAGATAGCTTCGGAAAATCAATTACGATTACTATTACTATATTCGAAATAGAGGGGTTAATGGAGTTTCGACAGTACACTTTGATTTTTTTTCGTACAGAACCAAAAGTTGACAACCTTACTACTTCACTTGTACCGGAGGCGCCCTCTGGTGGTGAATTTTTTAAATTTAGTTAATTTTGTATTTTTGGCATTCAGGAATGTTTACGATTGTTAAATAAATCATTCAAATCGGTTTAGTAGTTTCCCAGATACGATGTTTCCTCGCTTACTTTACTACATTTACAAGTGTGGAGCCAGTTCCATTGAAAATGACTAGTTTTGTATGGCAGCCACCTTAAGAGTTAGATATAGCGGTTAGGTGTGTATAGAAAAAACATTTGGAAGGGAAAATAAATGGGGGTGAGTCTTACACATGGTACGCCTGGGACCAACCTGAGAGCAGCGAGAGCCCACTTTCTAATAACGATGATTTTGTATGGAAGCCTCATTAAAAGTTGGAGATAGGGGGTAGGTATGTTCGAAAGAAATATTCAGGAGAGAAAATTAGTGGGGTCAGTCCAAGATTGTAACGCTCTAAGAGCAACTTCTGAGCAGCTGTGGATCAATTTATCGAGATTTTATTTTCAATCACTTTTGAAAAAAGCGCATTTAATCTATATACACATTTATAAATAAATTTATATTAAAAAACAAATATTATGAACGTAGCTTTTATGAACTAAGATAATTTTCAATGTTAATAAGAAGTTTTTCAAATCCATTTGTATGGGAGGTGGTCGAAGTTTTGGTCCGCTTTGATTGAAATATTGCACAATAAGTTCTTTACTCATACAAAAACTGTATACCAAATTTAATTTATGTACGACCACTCCCTCTATTTTTGTCACTCCGCTATATGAACTCGCAACACTGTCGTTAGCTCCCATTCCAGAGATCTTGCGACTTCTTCTTTCTTTCTTCTTCTTTCTTCTTTCCAGTTCGCTCCCATTTCTTCAGCACTAACTTGTCAAATTACCTTAGGACAAGCTTCTATTCTCTCTACTCGAAGCAGTTATGAAGAGCAGCTCAAGAAGATTTTCCTATTCAGTGGCCGGAAGCATGTCGAAGCGCATACACAATCCAAAATAAGTTCATCAAAGACACCAACCTCTGCGTTTTCCAACAACACCACCTGCCTAGCAGCAACGGATGCACAGAGAGAGCACTACACAACCCAGCAATAAACTTTTATATACGAAGGCATCTATCCATGGAGACGATAGAATGCAGCCCCATCACTTAAGACTGCTAGCCATAGGTTAATCATCCATTCTAGCAGAATTTCCAACAATTAATGAAACCAACACAATGCCTTAGCTTTGTTGAGGCCCTATGCCCCCGAGCGGAGTGAACAAGGAAACCAACCCATGTTCGAAATCTCCACTTTGACTTAATAATTTTAAGATTATATAAACAATTAATTAATTATATAAAAAATTATAAAAAAAATTTTCTGTAGACTGAATTAAATAAATAAATAAATTGTAACAAAATAAATACAAAAATTATAAATAAAAAAATTTTACATAATTATACAAAATTAACAATTGAATTACAAATGATTTTTCCATATTTTTTTTAACAATAAAGAAATCCCAAACAAAATTATCAAAAATTATACCATTGTTTCTTTTAATGTTTAAAATATTTAAAAAACAATTTACATCTCACCTGATGCCATTTTAATTAAAAACAACACTTGATTGCTGTATTAAATAATTATTTAAAAAAAACTCAACTCTTCAACTCGTTCTGCTATTTTTTCCCCGAAACCTTTGCACTGAATAAAGTTCGCGTCGACCAAAAATCACAATAACAAACATTGCGATAAGCAAAAAAGCGCAACTCGCATGTGTATTTATTGTCAATAAGTATCGAAAAAATAATAACAACAACAAAACAAATATCAATTTCGCATTTTTGTTGATGTTGACAAATGTGGATGGAAAAAATGCTCGAAATCGAGTTTTCAACGCGCCAACTGTGTAAACAAGAACGCCGGTCGCGACTTGTCGGACTGCAGAACTTACAATTGAAAAAATTTAAAACAACCAATTTCGACATATTGACTTATAAAACAGTGGCGCCTGCATGCCTCAGCCCCAGAAGCTGGCTGACTCTCCAGCAGCCAGTGGCAGAGTCAGTGCGATTGTTGTTTGTTGTTGTTTCATTTTTATGAATTAAGCAAATAAAAGCTGGGCGCTTGGCGTGTAATCGCATTGGCGGCCGTCCGCACCAGCAAATGGACCAACCGGACACCATGCACCACGTATGGCAATACATGCAAATATGTAGCGGTGTATGTGTTTGCATGTGTGTGAGTGAGCATGTTATGAAAACTCCATAAAGGGGTTGCAAAAGTCGCAAAAATCGAAAGCAAAAATAAGAAAAGAGAAAAATCAATGCGTTGCAGTTAATCTGCATCATGCCACATGCAACACGGTGCGCCTGAGAGCGCCGGAAATGAAAAACGCACAGCTCAACGAAGCAACATTTACACATCGGCACCGACTCGCGCGCCTTCAACTGACGCTGCCAACTTTGCACACCGAAATGCGGCCAAAGGCGCTGAGAATTGTGTGCCGCAGTGCTTTACTTAAGCCGACAAAGCCAGACATTTATATCGACTCAAATTGAAACAAAAGCTGAAAATGAAACAAGAAAGCAAAAAAGCAAAAAAACAAAAAAGGCGCAAATATGAGCAAGAAAAGTGTTTAAGAAAAACATTTGTATTGTACATTAGTTTAGTGTATATTGCACGCACAGCTCATTGCATATTAATTAAACACTTTCAAAGTTGGCAGCTCCTTTTTGCTTCATCTTCTTCAGCTTCTTTTCGCAGTCGGAAACTTTTCAAGTCGACACGTTTTGCATGAGGAAAGCGTTAAGAATTCAACTCAAAGTTTTCCAATGCATATTCGAGTATTTTACTGGCACCAGAAATAAAGCTTTCTTGCAACTTTGTTAACAGTTTTTTTAAAAGAAATTAGTTAAAATATACATTAAATTGAAAATACAGAAAGTTCTTTTTCCAAGTTTTTAGGAATTATAAAGTTTTTATGAGTTATTACGTTTTTAGGAAGGAATCAAAAATGTAAACTGTCAACATGAAGAAGAAAGAAGTTCTTAGTGTACTCTGAAGCCGCTGAGAACTACAGGATCTCAGGGCAAGAAACGAAAAGGCCCCATGTGAAAGGACCAAATCAAAGTAGATAGTATAAAATTGGTAACTGGTAGTAAAGCAAAACTGGAATTGCATTTCAAAAAATATAAAAATTGGTGCAAGAAAAAATTATAAGAAATTCTTAGTTGGATTTTTATAATAGAAAATAGGGAAAGATGACTGTAATAGAAAATTATGTGAACAATACTCTTTGCAAATATGATTTTTTAATAAAAAAAAATATTTAAAAAAATCTTGAATTAAAAATAATAATATATAATAAATACTCATTCTGTGTAAAATTCCGTATTGGTCTAAAGATTTGGTAATAAGTGAGTGAGGCTGTAGAAAAGATTTGGGAACAAGTAAAGTAGAGTGACCGTTCAGCTAAAAAATATTTGAAATGTGGGCATGGTCCGGTACACATATGATTTTTAATTAAAAAAAAATATTTTTAAAAATCTAAAAAACTTTAAAAAACGACAAAACTTTTGAAGTACCAAATACTCATTCGGTCTAAAATTCCGTATGGATCTATCTAAAGATTAGGTAAAAAGTGAGTAAGGCTGTAGAAAAGATTTAGGAACAAGTAAAGTAGAGCGACCGTTCAGCTAAAAAATATTTGAAATGTCCATGCCCACATTCCGCCAATTTTTAGGGCTTTTAATAACCTTTACAATGGGGTCCGGAATCATATTTTAGAAAATTTAGGCTTTTAAATTTTTCGAAATGTCGACCTTTGACCCCTCTTTACTCGTCTGTACTATACATTTGCACCAAAAATTGTTAACACGCTTAAAATCAGTAAAAAAATCACATTTCAATGATTTTTTTTAGCTGAACGGTCACTCTTCTTTACTTATACCAAGATTTGTGACCTTCTTGAAGGCAAGATAGAATATAGAATACAATTAGAATAGAAAGCAAGGATATTACTGCAAATTGTAAATTAAATCAAAATGCAACAGCAAGTTTTTGATCTCATCTATGAGAAAGCACAGTGAAAGCAAAGAGTTTACTGCAACTTATAAATTTAATTAAAAAACAATATTGACTTTTCGATCTCATTTATGAGGAAACTTACTCAAAGCAGAGATATTACTGCAAATTGTAAATTAAATCATCAAATTTTGTATCTCATCTATGTGACAACAGAATGGATGCATAGACTTTACTGCAAATTGCACATAAAATTAAAATCCAACAGCAAATTTTCTATCCTATCTATGAGAAAACTCAATAAAAGCAGAAATTTTACTGCAAATGACAAAATAAATAAAAATACAACCTCGATTTTTTGATCTTATCTTTCAGGAAGCTCAGTAAAAGCAGAGATATTACTACAAATTACAAAGATTTATGAAAAAGTTCACCAGTGGCGCACACAGGATTTCATTTTGGGGGGTGGCGGGGGATTTTGCGTACAACTTTTGAGCTCAATTTCATTTGAAAGCATATTTTGTACTAGCAATTTTTGTATTTGGAGAAGAGCGGTTCCCAAAACC